>PVHP010010984.1:0-46177 GCA_004024765.1 Zapus hudsonius
CTCTCTCTCTCTCTCTCTCTCTCTCTCTCTCTCTCTCTCTCTCTCTCTCTCTCTCTCTCTGCTTGCAAATGAATAAAATGTTTCTTTAAGTGTTCAATGTGGGCTGGGGAGATGGCTAAAAGTGATGGCCACCTAAATATAAGAGCCTCTCAGGTCGGAGACCAAATTTTACTTCCCAGAAAAAAAAACTGAGCATGGCCATGTATGGCTGTCAGCCTAGTACATTGGGGGGGTGAGAATTGCTGGGGCTCACTGATGAACAGCATGTATTATTTCCTCAGTGAGGGAGAAACCCCTTCTCAAGGAAAAAAATATACTGATGAGCCATAAAAAGATATCTGACCTTCTCCGGTCTCTGCACACATATGTGTGTGTGGTGTACATCTGCTCACACACATACATCCATCACACATCACATACCATGCCACATACGTACTACATGCACACAAAAAATAAGGTTTAATATTAAAACCAGCACAGAACACTGTATTAAATAGCCTGTATTATCCTTAATGAATGTAATCAAGTTTGGGAGACTAGGGAGAAAATGTTATCAACCTTCATCAGATAAACTTGAAAGTTCAGCATGTATTATTTTCCCATTAAATCCCGCCTAGCTTACCCATAAGTCGAGATGAGAAGATACCCCAAAAGTATCCTTAAGATGGGATGTCCTCTGCTGGTTTTGGTGGCATCCATCTATTGTCCCAGTGCTCTGGAGGCTGCAGCAAGACATTCGAGAACAGCCTGGGCAACAGAGAGACCTCCCCTCAGTCTTCCAAAAGAAAGAAAAGAACATGGCCTTAAGTCTGTCTGCTAAGGTATCAGAGATGTTAAATGTTTTACACATATATGTATATTTAAATTTCACCAAGCGGTATAATCAAAATGTGCATTTTATATATGACACCTCGATTAAAAATATTCATTTCTGGGGCTGGAGAGGTGGCTCAGTGGTTAAGGCACTTGCCTTCAGAGCCTAAGGACCCAAGTTTGATTCCCCACTACCCGTGTAAAGCTAGATGCATAAAAGTGGCACATGCATCTGGAGCTCATTTGCAGTGGCTGGGTGCCCTGGTGCATCCATTCTCTCTCTGTCTCTATGTTTTCTCTCTCTGCTTTCAAATAAATAAATAAATAAATAAATAAATAAATAAATAAATTTAACATTCATCTCTTAATTAAATGTTTGTTAGAACACTACATTTCTGTAAATATTAAGTCCTCATAAATGCTTAGATATTTTAAAATGTTAAGATGTTAGTCAAGTCAGACTTATATAGAAACAGCATATAAAAACTGGTTAATGCTTACAATGGCCACATTTCAAAACTGAATAGGATACATTATTTCAGAAACTATGATAAAAGACTGGTTTCCGTAGATGAGAAGGTAAATTGTTTCCTATGATCCAAAGAATTGAAATCAGATCAGCTGTAATAAGATTCCATTGTAACAGCAGTAACAGTTGGAAACAATTTAAATATCCATCAATATAAGAAAATGGTGAAATAAATTATCTGCATCCATACAAAAGAATACCATCAGCCATTAAAAGGAATCAAGTGTACCTATATGAGCTGGCATAGAGAGATTTCTCAGCCATATTGCTTTATGAAAAAGGAAGTTGCAGCACAATATGTACAATAGGACCCCACAAGGAACCTCGCTTCACTATTTGGATGTGTCCTTGTGAATTTACATACATGAATGTATCTACATACATTTTTGCATAAATGAGATTATCTTACATGTATTGTTAGTTAACTTTTTCATTGAAAGAACTGAATTCAAGATTTGAAGGCAGGGGCTGGAGAGATGGCTCAATAGTTAAGTCACTTACCTTTAAAACTCAATGATCTGGGTTCAATTCCCCAGCATTCATGTAAACCCAGATGCACAAAGTGGTGCATGCACCTGGAGTTTGTTTGCAGTGGCTAAAGAACCTGGTGCCTCTCTCTCTCCCCCCCCCCTCTCTCTCTCTCTCTCTCTCTCTCTCTCTCTCTCTCTCTCTCACTCTCTTCCTTGCAAATGAATAACTAAAATATTTTTAAAAGATTTTAAGCTAATATAAAACCATCTAGAATTACATCATGTCTGAGAACTTACCTTGATTTACTTAAGGAATTAAGAGAATGTAGTTGTCAAAGCAAGAATTGTGGGTGCTTTGGGTAGAAACTATTCAAATCAGTTTTTAATGTTGCAAAAAGAAAAGGAAATAAAAGTGTTAGGAGCTTCCCAGGCAGAAGCAACTGCAAAGGCTGTGAGGCGAAGAGCTGGTGTTTAGGAGGCACAGACAAGCGAGGGGACTGAACTGTCCTAGAACTTACTCCATGTTATACAGGGCCTTAGATTTCACTCGAACTTCAGGTTAAAAATTAAAGGTTTTCAGGCTGAAGAGATGGCTTAGCGGTTAAGATGTTTGCCTGCAATGCAGAAGGACCTGAGTTCAATTCCTCTCGCTCTCGCTGTCTCTCTCTCTCTCATAAATAAATAAAAATATTTTTTAAAAAATTAAAGGTTTTCAAAGAGTCAAATGCTCTTCTTTTCATTTTCTTTATTTACTTGCAAGCAGAGAGATAGCAAGCGAATTGGCTCACCAGGATGAACTCTAGACAAATGGGCCACTTTATGCATCAGGATGTATGTGGGCACTGGGGAATTGAACCCCAGGCCAGTAGGCTTTGCAGTCAAGTGTCCTTAACCACACAAGATTCATACATTCTGACGTGAATTTTGAAAGGTCAGCAGGCATCCTTCCCCACCTGCTGTCTTGCCCTGTTCTCCTCCCAGAGACCACCTGTGAGGAAGAAACAGCTGTGCTGATGAAATGCAGAAGAGATCCTGGGAGCCAAAAGGGAGGTGTCAGTGGCCAGAAAGCTGCAGGCAGAATACCCAAGGCAGTAGTGCAGTGGGGCCAACCTTTAAAACACCTGAAGTATGACATTGAAAACTCTAAGCACTGATGTAAGTCATTTAGATTTGAAGTATTTTGTATTTTGGGGTTAGAGCTGCTCAACCAGTGAAGTCCATACAAATAATCCTAAATCTGATACCAACCAAAATCTGAACACTTGTGTGTGATGTACTGAGAGCACATCTCAAATCAAACTGGACATACTGCCAGTACTCAGTAGCTCCATTGCTGCTGTGGCTCCCACACTGGACAGTGCAAAGCCAGGACTTTACCCTTCCTAAGGATTTTTCATCAACTAGATTGGGGAGATTTCTCAGAGGATAAAGCACCTCCTGAACTACTCTGAGGACCTGAATTTGACACCCAGACATCACCTAAAGGCTGAAGGCTGTAATGACCTTCTGTAATCTCAGTGTACCTATAGCAAGAAATGGACGTGGAGACAGAAGAATTTTCCAGAAGCTCGAAAACAGAGCAATGAGCACTGAGACCCTGTCTCAAAGGAGGTGGAAAGCAAGGACTAGGGGGATAGCTCAATGGCTAAAAGCACTTGCTTGTCTGATGGGGTTTAATTCCCCAGTACCCACAAAGTGACACATGTATCTGGAGTTCATTTGCCAACAGCCAGAGGCCCTTGTGTACCCATTCTCTCTCTCTCCCATAATTAATTAATTAAAATGCACATACTTTTTTTAAAAAGAGAGTTTAGGTAGAAGTACCCTGTGGGAGTGGTTAAGGCTACACCCAGAAGCCATAGGTTTTTATAGGAAAATCCCAGTACCAGGGGGGACTACCTCCCAGTGAGTTGTTGGTCAGGGAGGCTCCCAAAACAATACAGGCTATTGCCAAGGCTCATAGTTGACCACCAGAACTAGAGGTAAGACCCTGTTGCTCAGATCCACATGCTTGGGCTGCAGGACACAGAAACCAAGCTAGCACTGAGCTAGCTGACTAGTTGACATAATGCTGGAAAGTATGCAGCCTGCTCGAGGAGAGAAGTCATTGACCCTGCAAGCTACACAAATAGCTAGGCAGGCAAGAGGCACCCACTAGTGCAATCAAGTGACATGTCTGTTATGGGGCTCTCTGATTGGATTTGAAGTCCACTTACAAGAGGAAATTCCTGCCTGGTACTGAAAATCTAGTCAAAAATCTATGGCTGGAAGGTCATAAACCCCTATGGAGGAAGCTACTGCTGTTGTCTGGCTAAACGGTTACATTGTGCCCATAATTTGTCCTCTAAATATTCATGTTGTGGACATGGATCAGTGCTGCTTCACTTATGGTTAGAGGAGTTTCTCTTTTCATTGGTAGTGACAGCTGGGGAGACTCACAACTCATCAAGGTCCTGAGAAGTGACAGTTCAGTGTTTAGCACTGAGACATCTCTATCATGCTCTCCATGATTCAGGGAGCATCGCATAAGAGATGGCAGGAAGCATGGAAGGTAAAGGATGGAGTGCTCTAGAACACTGTCTCCCAGACACAAGACCTGCACAGTATTGAGCTCGTCAACATGCTGCCAAATAAAAGATGACATCAAACTCGAACGGAGACTAATTGAAAAGAAGAAGGGGTTCATTGGAAAGGGGATGGAGGACAAAAGAAAGTAATGAAAGGGAATTATCAAAACACATGTATGTGTATAAAAATTGTTAATTAAAAGTTTTTTAAAAAGATGATACAGTTTAAAGTTCAAGATGTATAGTATTGTTGAAGTAACAGGCAAAAAAACAGATTTATCAATGGGATAAATCAAGGAACCCAGAAATAGATACACCCCCTAAAAATAGTCATCGGAGGTCTTTATTTATTTATTTATTTATTTTTTTGCAAAGACAATCTTTGTGATCAGCCATGCTGGAACAGTTGGACATCCACATGCAACAATAATCTAGACATAGACCTTACACCATTCACAAGAACTCACATAGATTAGGCCAGAAGCCTACACATAAATGTAAAACACAAACCATAAAACTTAGAAGATAAGGGGACCTCGCTGACCTTCGTGTGGGAGCAGCATTCTGGATGGAATATTAAAGGCATGATATTTGAAAGAAGAAATGGACTGAAAATTAAGAACTCTGTGGGGCTGGAGAGATGGCTCAGCAGGTAAGAGTGCTTGCCACTTCAGTCTGAGGACATCTTGGGCCAATGACTACCAAGCTTAACTCCCCAAAACCCACATAGAAAGCTGGGCATGTCCACACACATCTGCAAGCCCAGTCCATAAATGGCAGAGAGTCCCTGGAGCTCACTGGTGGACAGCAACTCCAGGATAAGGGAGAGACCCCCATCACCAGGAAAGAACTGTGCAGGTGAGGGATACGAGGACCTGATGTTCTCTCTGGCCCCTGCATGTACTCACATGAGGTACATGAATCGGCGCACACCCATGTAAATACCACATTGAACATCCTACACAGAACACATGCACACATGCAAGCACACAGAACAGAACTTCCTCAGGAGTGTAAGCCACAGACTACAACAAAAAATAAAAATAAAATAAAGAAAAAAAATGTCTGAATGTAGGTTCAAGGTGGCTATGAAACACCCTGGGTGGATTTCAAGTTGTCCACTGGATACATGTGTCAGGAGCTCAGCGCTAAGTGTAGGATGCAGGAGTGCACACAGACCCAGTAAGGCCTGGGGACTGGAGTACATCACCTACATAACAGGCTCTAGAAAGAAAGGGGAAACCGCAGCAAGGAACGTGTGCAGAGGTCTAAGAAAGGAAGACAGACTGAGAGTCAGCCATCGAACCAAAGTGCTGTGGGTACAGCATGGAGATGGAGTTGAGCCTTTGACAAGTTCTGCTCCATCTGAAAGCAGGTTGGGTTACTTGGGAAGTTTAGCCATCAAAGGAATTGGAGTGATAGGCGAGAGGCTGGACAGCTGGGCAGGCAAAAGGGTTTGGGTTGTTTTTGTTCGTTTGGTTGGTTGGTTTTGATTCTTAGCAATGGTTAGTGCTGGAATGTGTTTGGGTGTTGATAAGAGAAGAAAGAGTTCAAGGTCCTTGAAGAGAGGACAGAAAAAGCATTGTCCTGGGAAAGCTAGGGGCTGCAGCCCAGGTGCAGGAGTTGCAGGGGCTGAAGGCAGGCACAGTAATAACTCTGAAGTTTGAGCCCAGAGCCCTCAGCAGAGAGTGTGGAGAAGTTTGGGGAGATAGAAACTTTAGAAGGCTCTCTGCCACTTGCTCTAGGTTGCTCACTGGTTTTTCACCTACCTTCCAGAAGCGGCTCCTACAACTCCATCTATTAACTCTGTAGTTACTTGCTGGCGTGAGGTGCAGGATTCCATTTCATCAGCTTGAATAGTGGTCAAGTCAAAACCTGAAGGTCTCTCTGGAAGGAAAACACTGAGTCCTCCTGCTCCTGTATGTCCCAATGACTCTGATGTTCTCAGGGTCAAGGGAACCTCTCATCAGGCTATAGTTTTATAATTTTATTTTTGCGATAAGATCCATCAGTTCTTGCTCTTAAGAGAAAAAAAAAAGTGAAAGTCTAAACAATTTCTGTTTAGCCTTCAAATGAGTTCCAGTCTCTTCAGTACAATCCAGCTGTCCTAGCTGCTAATATCAGTGCTATAAATGGTGTGTGTGTGTGTACCCACATGTGTGTGTTTTGATAGCCTTTCCTTACAATTCTTTGAAATCCCATGAAAGTGCAGACAAGAAACCACCTCTTGAACGTTTGACGCCCTCACCTACATGGATTCCTAACCCTGTTGGCTAATGTCTCATCCCCCTCTGAGGACCCTGGCTTTGGAATGCAGTCTTCTCTTGGCTTGGAACAAAGCCTCCAGCTTCCTGATCTTTCCAGCAGCAGGGCGTGAGAGCAGGCTTATTTGCTTTGGTTGAAGGTTGCATGTCAGTGACTTCAGACACTCAGCTTACTGTATTTCTGTCATTTTGGAGTAAATTTCAAGGATCTTAGAACATCATTTCATTTCAATTTTTTTAACTTGAAAAATAGACTTAATGGCTGGAGAGATGGCTCAGCGGTTGGGCATTTGCCTCCAGTGCCTAGGGCCCTGGGTTCGATTCCCCAGGACCCGCATGGGCTAGGCCCACAGGGTGGTGGCCCTGGTCTCTCTCTCTCTCTCTCTCTCTCTCTCTCTCTCTCTCTCTCTCTCTCTCTCTCTCTCTCTCTCTCTCTCTCTCCCTCACTCTTTCTCTCTCTGTGTGTGTATCTCTCTGATTGAAAATGAATAAATAAAATATTTAAGAGGAAAAGAAAAAAGGAGTCCATCTGTGCTCAACTCCTCCAAAACTCCATGTGATTCCTACTTAGGCTAAGGCCTTTATCCAGATTAAGCAATATAACAAACAAAACAAGTGCTTTCTTGAAATGCACTTGCATAGCAATGAGCAGCTCAGTGTCTCACCTTGCATGGACCTGTCACTAGTGCTGTTAAATGCCTTCTGTGTGCACACCTACCCCTTCCTTGTTCACATAGTGTGAGCATGCCCAGGTCCAGAGGATTCATTCTTGGTCTGAAGTCATCATGACACCCTCCTCCCTAGCCAGTGACAAGCTAGGCAGATGAGATACCTCTGGCCTAGGACACATGAAGCCCAGGGATGGGGCTTAGCAGTTTCTTCTCTGATCTAAAGAGGTAGAGATATCCACTCTCTTTTCGTCCCTCTGTGGGGACTTGGAATAGATTCCGGGATTATCTGGACATTTTATCCTTTTGTGTTGAAAATAAAGAGCTGGGTTTGGGAATATAGTTAGTGGTGAAGTACTTGCCTGGCATATTCAAGGCCCTGGATTCCATCCCCTGTGCTGAAAAGAGGGTAAGAGAGAAAAAAAAAAGGGAGAGGGAGAGGGAAAGGGAAAGAGAGAGAAGGGGAGAGAATAGATTTAATGATGAACTATATCCAGGATTCTGGAAGGGAAAGGCAAGCCAGACTATGGGGAGCCAGGCTGGAGCAGCCTCCCAACAGACTGCTTCCCTTATGTAAGAATTAAGTCTTTCCTGAAGGCACCCACAGCTAAAATCCTCCACATACACCTGACCTCACAGAACTTGCTAGGCTCAAGAGCATTTCTGACTAACACTCTTCGTCCTGGCTCAGTGAAAACAATTCCCTGTCTGCCACTTGGCTGTTAAGACCTGGTTTCTTAATAGCTTGTTAAATACTGTTAAATAGCCAAGAGTATTATAAAAGCAAAGTGTTTTAATTATTCTGATTTGCTCATGTACTTTGGCAAAATGGAGTATTATAAATAAAATTATGTTTAATCACTAACCTATAGTAAAGAGAATGTCAATATTCCTAAGTGGCCATTTAGAGTTTTCTTCTTTAAAGTGTTTTTTAAACTTTCGAGTTCAGAATTTCAGTCCTTAATTGGGTCAGACTTCAGGGATTATCGGGAAGCCACCAAGCCACCATTAATTGCTTCCACCAATGCCTGAGGCAGTCATTTTTGTTTTCCTATAAAAGCGCACCTACATCATCAAAACCCAAATGGTCCTAATTCTCTGTGCCATGGAACTTGTTAAATTTTTATTGTCCACAACTTTAGCACTTTTCCCACTTATATCCCTAGAGGCTCAAGTTGGTTCTCTATTTAATATTTTTCTTTTTCATTAACTTTTTAAGTTAGAATATAAAGTGATGGGTTCCACTGTAAGATTTCCATAGGTATAGATACTTTGTTCTTACTTGTCTCCCTCCTCACCACCACCTCCACGTGCTGGTTCCTTTCCTTCCTGAAAATAGTTCTTCCTGCTTTCATGCCACATCCATTCCTTCACCCTCCCCTTCCCTTTGGATCTTTCTTTCTCATAATCCTCTTTCTATTTTCACATACATATGCACATATATTTAAATCTAGATTCTACATACAAAAGAAAATATTTGCCAGGCCTGGTGGAGCACACCTTTAATCCCAGCACCCGGGAGGCAGAGGTAGGAGGATCACCATGAGTTCAAGGCCACCCTGAGACTACACAGTGAATTCCAGGTCAGCCTGGGCTAGAGTGAGACCCTACCTCGAAAAACCAAAAAAAAAGGAAAATATTTGATGTTTGTCTTTATGAGTGGCTTATTTTGTTTAACATAATGAATGATCTTCAGTTCTATCCATTTTCCCACAAAGGTCATAATTTCATTCCTGACTGCTGATTAAAATTTCATTACACACACACATACACACACACACACACACACACACACACACACACACACACATATATATATATATATATATATATATATATATATATATATATTATTCATCTGTTGATGGACAGTGTGGTAGTTTGATTAAATGTCCACCAATAGATTTAAAAGTGTATTAAAGATTTGTCTTCAGCCTCTTGGCTGGAGGAGGTGTCACCTTGGCCTGGCCTCCTAGGGTATTTCCTAGGGTGGATGTAAAATTCCAGTGATACATATGTAAAGAGCAGTCAGAGCTCAAGTCTGGAGCTCCTGCTGTTTAGTAGTTAGATTGTGCTTGCTTGAGTTGTGGGTGCTGGGTCTTTCTCTCTGCTTGGATCTGTGAAAAGGCCAGTCTTTTTCTTCATTATTAAACTTCCCCTGGATTTGTTACTTTAATATTTTCCTCCCAAAACTGTGGGAAAAAACTGGTTTGGAGATTCATCCCAGTGGCATGCGGCTGACTATGACAGACTGGGTAGTGGTTTGATCCAGATGTCCCCCATAAACTTATGTATTCTGAATGCTTGATCCCCAGCTGATAGCAATTTGGGAATTTGAACCTTGTTAGAGGTGTGTTGTTGGGGTGGGCTTATAGGGGTTATAGCCAGCTTCCTCTTGCCAGTGTTTGGCATACTCTTCTGTTGCTGTTGTCTACTTGATGTTGGCCAGGAAGTGATGTCCACCCTCTTCTCATACCACAGTTTCCCCTGCCATGGTGGAGCTTCCCCTCAAGTTTGTAGGCCAAAATCAACCCTTTTCTCCCATAAACTGTTTATAGCCAGATACTTTCTGCCACACAAGAAGCTGACACACGGGCTGGTTTCATACCTTGGCTATTATGAATAGTGCAGCAATAAACGTGGATGTTCCAGAGTCTCTGTGACATGCCGCCATTGAGTCCTCAGGGTTTATATTGAGGAGTATAGTTAATATTTTTATCACAATTTTTCTTTTTTTTCCATTCATATCTTTTCACTGTGTGTCCCTAAAAATGTGAGACTACAGCCAAACTAGGGCCTGCTGGGCTGGTTCAATAGATGACAACATGTGGAAATTTATAGAACCAACTATAATATGTACCCTCAATCTACCAGGCTTTCATTTTTCATATTTTTGCCTAAAGGATAATTAAGGTATTTAGGAGGGGGCTTTAGGTCCAGAAACTTCCCTGGTATATTGTAATAAACAGAAGTCATCACAATTCAGCACATATGCAGACACTAAGCCATGCAACCAGAAGAACAAGCATGTTTCCTGCCGACTTCTTTTCAGGTTTCAAGGAAGGCAAGGTGATTCTCGTTATTGGTAGCATAGCCAGCTTATGTGCTTAACTGAGTTGGGAGTGGGGGGAGAGGATGCAAACTGAAGCAGAAGTACCTTTGGTTGGGAAGATGTGAGGCCGATGAGCTTTCTATAAGTGCTTTATTGAACTTATTTTCAAGTTCCATGTAGAGCACTGGTTGCAGCAAGTAAGATGAATAATTTATATCCTGACTCACCAGATCAGAAATGGGTAACATGAGGCATGTTCCTGTAGCTTAGCAAACTTGTACGAGACTGGACCAGGCAGAAAGGAAACCTCAGCCTGTGAGGACAGGTTCTAGCTCGTGGGAGTGGAGAGGCTAATGCTAGGAAAAGCAAAATCAATTGCTTACATTTCCCAAGAGAAGAGGACATGCCACACACACACAAGGAGGCCATTCTGGGCAGCACCAGGATGGGCAGTTGGCCTAAAGGAGTGAGGAGGAGGTCCAGAAAGGAGCCTCATGTGGCTCCACGGGAAGGCAGGCCAGGGACCCAGTTCTGTATTGTCTACTTTGAATAGCTTAAGAGAGCTCAGCACTCAGGGGTGGGCGGTCCCTAGGGGCCTGTCACCTAGTTCTGATGGTTTAGGTCAGGGGAGCTATATGGGCTGATGTATGAGAGTTAAAGGAGTGGTGGAGATGACTCATTGGTGGGGTGGGGTCAATAATGTGATCTTTGTGCCCCCATGAAAGCTGGACTGCAAAGGAGATAAGAATAATTTTGACTGTTAGTTTGGTCTTGTGATGAATGGATGCCAAAAAGACAAATACAGCCTGAGGAAAACCCCGTAAAAATGAATCGGCATTTCCAGGCAGATCAATCCTCTTGCAAAAAAAAAAAAAAAAAACACCTTAGAAGTACACCATCCACCAGGGAGAACAGTCACATGCTTACTCCAGGTTTTCATGATGGTGGCGTGTACTAAAGAATCAGGTCTTGCCCCAAAGAGTCCTCACTTTTATTCTCAACTTCTGAAATGAATCCATGTCCTACCTGATCAGAGTGTCTTTGTGAAGGGCAAGGGACAACCAAACTAAGTCTTAGGCTACAGACTGGCCAGGCCAGAAAATGCTAGCCATGTGATTTAGGGTAGTGTTCTGGGTCAGGAAGTGCCAGTTAAAATCAACCATTTAGCAATCAATGGTCAGCCAATCAATCATGCCTACATACAAAACCTCTGGGCACTGAAAGAAGCTTCCCTGGGAACTGTCATCCATAGATGCCAGGAAGACAATGTGTCCTCGATAAGCCAGAGAGGAGCTCTCCAGCCCTTGGGTTCTGCTCCTTTTCCCTCAGCTGATACAAATTTTCATGCTTCTCCCACAACAAACAGAACTATGGGTATAATAACTTCCTGGGAATTCTGGGTACCTTTCTAACAAAGTATCTAACCTGAGCTTTCTTTTTATGGTTCAGTGTGAAAATATCCCCCACATGCTCATGAGATTAAATGCTGGATCCTCAGCTCCTGACATTCTTTTATTTATTTATTTATTTATTTATTTATTTATTTATTTATTTATTCATTCATTCATTCATTTATTTATTTATTTTGTGTGTGTAACACTCTTTTGGAAGGAACTTGAAACTTTAGGAGAAGGGCCTTAGCTGAAGGAAGGTGGTCAGTGGACGGGGAGGGGGCTTCTCCACATGTTCCTCTGCCACCACATTCTGCCCGAGCACACCAGGCATGGACCAAGAACTATGAGGCAGCATAAATGCTCTTTCAGGTATCTTTCTTTCAGGTAACAGAATGCCTGACTGAAACATTCCCAAGTAAAAGCAGGTTTGGGGACTTAGACCTCCACCTTTGTAGTTTAACTAAAAAAAGAATTAAGAAAAACATGAAAGGTTCCCTTTCCTTCCATGACTTTCTCCAGAAAGGCCTGCTAACTGTTTATTTCTGGTTTTTCTGTGTAAGTATAAACATATATGTATAGTTGTTAAGCAAAACTATTTTAAATCTCAAAAGAGATTATGCTCTGAAGCCTATCCTAAAAATCCCTTCTCCTTTATGTGTGCTTTGTGTGCAAACATCTGGAACTACTTCTGAGCTTTTTGATGGCTAAGTGGTATTTCTCTGTATGGCTGGATCATCAGAAAATAAGAATGAATCTACTGAGAGCTCTTGGGAGATTGTATGCCTTCACAACATAGATAATAAACTCATCCAGCCCTCTATCATATACATTGAGATTTCTAATTTTCCTATTATTGATGAAAAATGTTAAAATGAATATATTTGAGCTTGTACTTACATATTTATACCCAACATAAATCACTAGGAATGGACATTCTGGGGCAAAGTGTGTGTGCATTTGACATCTTGCTAGAGGTTGTCACATTGTCCCACCCTTCCCCGATCAAGAGCCTGCTACAAACCTGGAAGGCTTGTGAAAATTTAGTCCCCTTGCAGCTTAGTTTGCATTCCTGTAATTATTGATGAGGTTGCTATCATTTTACATACTTATGCATTTATTTTATATGTATAGTTCTTTTTCTTCAAGCTGCTTATTCATGTACTTTAATTTTCTATTTGATTTAAACAGGCTTCCCTATACCATCCGAAGCTGATATCTTGAATGAGAATCAGACAAAGTGAAAGGATGCCAGAATGCTGTCCCTTCCAGCACTTCCACACCATCATGACTTCTGCCATGATTTTAAACTTCCTTTAAAACAACAAAGCAGGGCTGGAGAGATGGCTGGGCTGGAGAGATGGCTCAGCGGTTAAGGCACTTGCCTCCAGTGCCTAAGGCCCTGGGGTCAATTCCCCAGGACCCACATAGGCCAGACCCACAAGGTGGTGGCCCTGGTGCTCTCTCTCCCTCTCTCTCTCTCTTTCTCTGATCTCTCTGCTTGAAAAATGAATAAATAAAAAAAAAAGATTGTCATAAGTAATAAAAAAAAAACAAAGCAAAGCAAAATGAGGAAAATAAAGACTGTGTAGAGGTACCAATTTTCTTTTGTTTTTGTGTTAATTCCTTTCAGCTAAATAGAAATCATTCCCTTTATTTTAACACATATCTATTTCTCCAACATGGAAACAAACCCCTCAAGAACTGAGTCTTCTTCATCTTGAATTTGATCCACTGTAATGAATATTCTGTCATCCTTCAACCCAGCATACCTGGTGATAGACTGCAGACTGGTAAATGACTTTGGGGTTGTGGTGGTTTGATCCAAGTGTGGTCTGAATGCTTGACCCCCAGATGATGGCAGTTTTGGAATTAGAACCTTATTGGAGCTGTGTTTTCGGGGGTGGGCTTATGAGGGTTATAAGCCAGCTTCCCCTTGCCAGTGTTCAGCATACCTTCCTGCCACTGTTTGCAGTGCTGTGGCGAAGTTGATATCCATCCTCTGCTCATGCCATCATCATCATTTCCCTGCCATGATGGAGCTTTCCCTCAAGTCCATAAGCCAAATAAACCCATTCCTCCACAAGATGCTTTGGTCGGGTTCTTTTCTGTGCAGCAACAAGAAGTTAACTTCAACAAAAAGTTTTGGTATCAGAGAGTGGGATCTGTCATAGCTGTTAGAACCCAGTTTCTGTGGCTTTTGGCCTTTTGGAACTGATTTGAAGGAGGAATGTAGATCATTTTGAAATGTCAGCCTAAAAGATGCTTTGTAGTGCTGTAAGTACAGTTTGATGGACCATTCTGGTCAGAGTTGGAAAGACCTGAATGCAGCAAGAACTATGGACTATGGGGTTTGTCTTATGAGGCTGAGAAAGAATTTTGTCAGGACTGGTCTAGAAGTGTGAAAGGCTTCTGTGTTCTGCCTGCCTGTGTCCTGAGAACTTGTGCAGGGTTGCATTGCATAAAAATGGACTGGTGTGAGCAGATGGAGATAGCACGGAAAGAAATAAAATCTCTGGTCTGAAACTGCTGCCCATTCAGCTGCAATTATTTGAAGGATTACAAACATTGAGATTGGGCCAAGTTGTTTGCATTGGGACAGCAGGAAGAATGCTCTTTTGAAGTAGGGGGTCTGAAAGTTAAGGCTTTCCTGCTCTTCAAGGTTGGCTTTGTTCTTTGCTGGTTTAACAAGTTGGTAGCCCACCTGGTACTATGGAGTATAACAAAGGCAGGAAGAGAGGGTCATTGGATTTGCTACATGGTTTTGTTTTTTGGAAATGGCCATTGGCAGTGTGAAGCAGGCTTGTTAGATTACCTGCTTAGAGGCCTGATGGAACCATGAGAATGAACTGTGCATTGCAGTGGAGACCCAGTGAATGCCAGGATTATGGGATGGCTGCCAAGGACAGCTGCTGGCACCAGATAAAGTTTTCCCAAACTGTGAGTAGCTAAGCTGAAGGGGCTGAATTGAAATTCCAGAGACCAGTTACTGGTTATTATCAGACTTGGAGTTAGAGTTTGATGTTTCCCTATTTGTTTTAAATCTGTATTTATTCAACTTGTCTTTGCTATGCCCAATGTCATCTTTTTTTCATATCTTTATTATTCAAAATTAGATGTATGAGCAAATATCATTATGGTATCCCATTTCCCTCCTCCCTGTTCCCAACACACTGGGTATCCTCCTCATTGGGCATGCTGGATCAACCTATGGGGCAGTGAGACAATGCCATCTTTAGCAGTATGAATGTTCTATGCCATTATGGATTTCTTTCTTTCTTTCTTTCTTTCGGTATTATGGATCAGTTGAAAGATGTTTGAGTGTCATCAGGATTGATAAAAATTGTGGGGACTTTTGGAATTGAGCTGAATGCACTGCATTTGATATCATGTATGATTACTAGTTTGTGGGGATCAGGGCGGATGTGATGGTTTGATTCAGATGTCCTCACAAATGTATGTGTTCTGAGTGCTTGATCCCCAGCTGATGGCAGTTTTGGAATTGGAACCTTGCTAAAGGTGTGTTGTTGAGGGTGGGCTTATGGGGTTACAAGCCAGCTTCCCCTTGCCAGTGTTTGGTACACCTTCCTGCTTCTGTTTGCAGTGTTATGGTGGAGGTGATGTCTATCCTCTGCTCATGCCATCATGGAACTTTCCCTCGAGATTGTAAGCCAAAATAAACCCCTCCCTTCACCAGCCACTTTGGTCAGGTTCTTTTCTGCACAGCAATGAGAAGTCAACTATAACAGGGGTATTAGTAAATTTTTGAACTTTTTGAAAGACTGGATTACTTTACTTAAAAAAAGATTGACTTATCTGTTGTTCTAAAAATATATTATCTATTTTATAATTGTTGTGTTTGTGTATGTATGTGTCTGTGTGTGTACATGTGTGTGTATAGGCTCAAGGTCTATGTTAGTGTCTTCTCCAATACTGTCCATCTTATTTTTTGAGATGGTCTCTCATTAAGACTAGAGCTCTCCAATTGAGCTAACCTAGCTAGTCAGCTAGTTCTAGACATCCCCTTGTCTCAGACTTCTTCATGCTAGGATTATATGCACCACTGTGCCTGGCTTCATTCTCATAGCTAGTGAACTGAGTCTCTTAATCTCTTACCACAAGGACTCCAGGCAGCTACTCAGGTGACATCTTGACATGAGTCCAGATCTCTTCAAGAGAGAGCCAGGCAACAGCCATAATGTCTTTTATGATCTAGACTTGAAAAGCACACATTGTTGTTTCCCAAACATCAATTACATAGATCAACCTTCCACAGTGGCATGAATGAATACTAGCATACAGGAATCATTTGTGGCCATCTTAAGGATAGCCACAGGGACCTTGTCTTTTCTGCAGTTTATTTTATGCCTTAGAGAAAATTAGTTTGGGATAAGCTAATCATTTCAAAGAGCCCAACTAGCAAGGCATGACAGGCCACACTTGTAACTCCAGCAATCTAGAGGCTGTGGCAGGACAGGGGGACTTCAAAGCTAGCCTGGACTATACAGTAAAACCCTGTCTTGAAAAAATTACCCCCCACCAAACTCATGCAGAAACATTGTGATGAACCAGGAAGCACTGTGCATAAGAGGAAAGGGTGTGGGCCACGTGACCAGGAGGCATCTTCAAGGCAGATCTCTGCTTACAAGTCCACTGAAGTCATTGTGAATGAGTGCTCTGTTGCCCCCCTGGGGGAGGAGTGGCAAAACTGGGGCTGGGACGAGAGGATAGCAGAGTACCAGTCCTCTGCCAGTCCTAAGGTGGGCTCTGAAGCTGAAATGACCTGGAAGTTGTCAACACTATAAGTCAAGTTGGTTATTAATCATTTACCAGCACATAAGTGATCTATTGAATCCCTTCTCAAAGATCCAGAATGCAGCATTTTCCCATACTGAAGTTCCTGAGAAGTCCTACAATAAGGAAATATATCTAACTTTGTAAAAGAAGCACTTCTCAAACATGGCATAAGTTTAAATCTCAATCCACAGAGTCAAATGTATGAAAAACAATTTATTTTTCATTCTGAGTGCCTTTCTTCCAGAGTGATGGGGATGTTCCCCAACCCACTCCTTTCTGGAATTCTCTCACCCACCCCAGGGTTGTGCCTCTTTTCATGATGGGCTCTCACAGGCATGTCTCAGATGCCCCAGATCTTCCTCCACATGGTCTTGCCAAGTTTAGAGCCCTGGCAATGCTTTCTGAGGATGCTCGAGTCAAAGGAACCTTCATGCTTTGGGAGGAATGTCCTCTCTTTCCAGTCCAGCCTCTTCTTCCCTCTCAGGCCGGTCTCACTCATTTGGCCCGGTGTCTGTAGATGCTCTGGCTGACCATTTCTCCCACCTCCCTGGAGCTCTGCTGAACCACAGATAGACCCTGGCTCTCCCTCTCCCTCCCTCCCCAGCTTCCGGATCCACCCTCCCCTTTCCTGCCCACTTGCCTGTCCACTCCTCCCTCACCTACTCTTCCTTGGTGCTTCCCCTCCTCAGAATCTGTTTCCAAGCTGGGATAAACCTGTTTGCATTCACCTTGTCTTTGCTTTAGAGTTAGCTGGAGGCTTCCTAGGGTTTGAAGCAGGAGCTGTTTTGTTTCTTAGCCTCAAGGAGGCCTCTTTGGCAGTTCGTGCTGTCCCTGATCTGCTTACATGGTACAAAACTGAGAGATGAGTGCAGAGGCTCCTGTCTGAAAACCCCTCCACCCCATCGCACCTAGGTGACTTTGGGACAGTTTTGCAGATTGGTATCTAGGAAATTTTGCTTTTCCCTGGTTTATTGAGAAATCAGGTAGGTGTCAAGGGGGTGCCCCAAGATGGCCTTACGTTCACAGTCTGGTGATGGAAGGAAGGCTGACGCCCAGGGCACAGGCTCATGAATCCATGTGAGTCTGTATTAGTGTGGTCTTGATGGCTGAACTTGTGAGGGGAAGGCTTGTTATTCTGGTGGCTTTTTGAACACTTTCAATGAGATTGCATTCTTCTCCGCCCATTGCATTGCTTTCTGCAAGCTGCCACTTTGTGAGGGGTGATGGCTCTTTTAAAAAGGGTTCTGCTCCCCATTGTGAGAGCATATGGCTCGGAAAGCATCTTAAAATCCATCAGAAACTTCATGCATTGACTTCAAAATGAGAACAGAATGTGAAGCCTCCACCAGACTAACATAAATTCAAAACCAGGTAAATAGGTAGGACTTAATAGCCAGGCATTTCTAAAGTGTTTCCTTTATATAGTGTAGCATTTACATTGATGGTAACTATGGTAACAAGTCCCGAGAACTTCCAAAAGATCAACAAATTACCTGGTGCTAATTTTAAGTAAGGAGATAAATAAATAGCTTATTAATTAAATAGCAGTGCCTGGGTGTGCCATCCCCAGACCCACAGGCTGCTTTGCACTCCCCACCAGAATAAGGTCCTCTTCTTCTACACTTAGCCATTGTTTGTCTCTGAAAACTACAGTGCTTAATGAACATGATGTCCTTCTGCTGAATGTTAAGGAGTAAAGGAAGATAAGAAACAGTAATCTGGGGGTCAGGCTGGAGAAATGTTAAAGGTTTTTGCTAGCAAAGCCTGCCTGCCTGGGGTTCACTTCCCCAGTACCCATGTAAAGCCAGAAGCACAAAGTGGTACATGCATCTGGAGTTCCTTTCTAGCAGCAGGAGGCCCTGGTGTGCTCATATTCTCTCCCTCCTTCTCTATCTCTCTCTCAAATAAATGAACCTATTTTAAATATATATATTTTAAAAGAAACAGTAAACTGAATGTCAATGATACTTCACCCTGTTGCAATCACTGAAATCCAGTCCCTCTGTATCTGCTAGGGACACCCACATCCATACATGCTCACGTGTCTTCTATAGAGTGACCAGGATTTACAGATAGCCTATGCTTATCCTCATGTGTACTTTATCTTTTTAACATTTTATTTCTTTATTTGTAAGGAAGAGAGAGGGGGGGGAGAATGGGTGCTCCCAGGGCTTCCAGCCACTGGAAAAAAAAACAAAAACAAACAAACAAAAAACTCCAGATGCATGCACCACTTTGTGCAGTGCATCTGGCTTTATGTGCATACTGGGGAATTGAACCAGGTCATTAGGCTTTGCAGGCAAGAGCCTTAACTACTGAGCCATCCCTCCAGCCCCTAGCATGTACTTGAAAATATTATTGCTTGTAATATCTAATACTATTAGTAAGATTAGGACTTCTTTTGTAGGGAGCTAGTTGGGGACACAGGCCGTGGCAAGATTAGAAGGCAACTCCAATCTGAACCAAAGCCTGTTCTTGAGATGGCCAGGGAATGGGACAGCCTTTCCTTTTCTTACTTCCAGGTTCTTCCTCCTTCTAAGAATTTGGGGGAGAGGACCTTTTGCCCACTGGTGACTTTTTCTGAGTCTGTGCTTTTTTCCCTGACCCACCAACCAGATTCCCTGTATACATTTATTAAATATATATATTTTTTATTTGTGAGCAGAGAGAGTGAATGAGTATAGATGGCCAGGGCCTCACACTGTTTACTGCAAACGCACTCCTGACACACATACCATGTGCGTCTGGGCTCTATGCGCGTACTAGGGAACTGAACCCTTGGCTAGCAGGCTTTACAAGCAAGTGCCTTTAACCTCTGAGCCATCTTTCCAGCCCCGGTATACATTTAAACTTAACCAACAAAGCTAAATCTGATTCAATGCCTAGTTTTTACTCTAGGCACAAACCAGTCAAACTCCATAGTACATCAAAAGACTGCTCCAGAATGGTGGTGAGCCACCCATTTTCCCTCTCTAATAAGGAGAACTTTCCTTTCACTTTCAATATAACTTTGCAAGCTTTTAAAGTAAATTTTAATTATTTATCTAAGAGAGAGAAAGAGTGAAAGAGAATGGGTGCACCAGAGCCTCCTTCCACTTCAAACAAACTTCAGACACATGAACACTTTGTGCATGTGCCTCTGTGTGGGCACTGGGGACTCAAACCCAGGCAGTCGGGCTTTGCAAGCATGTGCCATCTCTCCAGCCCTAATTTTGCTTACTTGACCTTCAACTGTCCTCAATGTCATTCATTGTGATGGGGACAACTAACTGAAAACGTCTAACACTTGCAAAGTAGTGGAATACTGTGTTGTGTAGGACAGAAATAAGGAAAACCGGCTTGCACATGGTTGGGGTAGAGGCTTTCTTCGCCTGCATCTCTTCAACGGCAGCCAGTGCAATCTGGAGCTGACCAGCTCACGGTATCTGCCAGCCATACACATACAGTTAAGGATCGTTGTCTGGTTGAAGGAGTGGAAGGGATTCCCCGTGCTGACAGGGCAGGATCTTATCTAGACGTGTGTGGCCCGTGCCTTTCACCACCTGCTCTCACCCTGCGGGCTTGCTGGCCTCAGAATCACTTCTACATCTTAAGAGACCACCACGTTTATTCCATTACAGCTAATGTTTTAACTTGATCGTGAATGTCAAGGGCTCCATTTTCAGCTCCTCAATCTCGAGTGAAGATCACAAGGTCTGAATATGACTACCACATTCCTTTACCAGGAGTGCAGACACAGAATGCGAAGCGGTGTGAGGGCTTGTTCTTTCTTTCCTCTTCTGTTCAGTCTCTGAACATCTGGTTAGAAGAGTGTTATCTGGGAAATGTTAGTTCTCACTCTCTTTTAGTCATGGTGTGGGCAAATGTGTTAGAAATTTCCAAGGGCAAAAAATGTGTCTGTTCCTCTTTAGTCATCTGTCCACCCTTCCATCCATCCATCCACCCTTCTGTCCATCCATCTACCCTTCCATCCATCCATCCATCCATTTCATCATTTATTTTTTTCATGCTTCTGAGCTCTCTTGGTTTGACCTCTCTGCAAGGCACTGGAGGAGACACAAGGGTGAGTCGGGCACATCTTTTTCTGCTGAGCTCAAAGGGAGAGGTCAAAACCATAAGTCCTGACCCCATTCTAAAGTGACGGCAGGCAGATCCTACCTGGCTCAGGGCAGGCAGGAAACATCCAGTGAAGAAGGAAAAATGGAGGGGAGCAGCAGAGAAGGGAGGCTTGTAGACCCTGGCTGAGATGTCCCCTGGTGAAAACTCGAAGGTGACTTCCCAAACAGCTAACAGAGCGAGGCTTGGCCTGGAGTACCTGAGACCTGGCAGGACAAGACACTCAGGGTGCTTGGCCGGCTCTCCCTTCATCCTTCTGGCATGATGCCCTGCTGCTCCATGCTGGGGAGTAAGTCGGGGAACTCTGCCGCCCTGCTTACCATGATCCGGGGAAGGAAACTTCTCCCCTCAGCCTCAAGTTTTACTACCTGCCAGGCTTGCTGTGAGGATTAAATGAACTCACCCATGTAAAGCACTCAGAGTAATGCTCAAATTCAATCATTAGCTATCATCACTGATCTCACTAGTTAAATGTCAGGAGCATAATTAAGTGACCCCCCCCCAAAAAAAAACAAGTCTCTTTCTTAGTCTCAACACCGTGTGCAGTAGATCATGGGACTGCCTAGGATAACTACCCAGGCAAGATTCACGCATCCAGGAGAGCTTCCTGGAGGGGGCAGCAGCTGAGCTGAGCTGAGCTTGGAAGGAGAGGCCAAGCCTTTCTAGGAGACAGAAAGGAACGTGTGTAAGGTCTGTAGGCAGAGCAAGCCTAGTTGTGCTGGGAGACAATGGAGTGAGGGGGAGGGGCTAAGCACAGATGAGAACCTGCCAGCTGAGAGCTTGGCCTCCATCCTCCAGGCAAAAGAGAATCCACGTTTTGTCTTTGGTGTTGCTTGTATTTATTTAAAGGTGGAAAAAAAACAAGAGAGACACAAGTATAGGTCACCTGAATTTACAATGTGCTCACTGTTTTTCCCTAGAGAACTTGCTCTTTTTACTGAAATGAATCTTAGAAGAACCTTTCTACTACCACCTTCCATGGGAAGATCACAGTGCAGGAGGTGGTGTGGAATTCACATTTTTTTCTGACTTAGGAAGGTAATAAATGCATACACCCCACATTTGTGAACACCCCCACAGGCCAAAGGAATCAGTGAATACTTCTCAGAGACATGTATGAATATTTATGCCAAATAAGATAAAAACGACATATGGTTTGCCTCAAACTGACAAAAACCCATTCATTTTTCAGGCCCTTTGGATTTGAGAATGTGGGTGTGTGGATGTGTGGTATTGCTTGAAGGAACCAGAAGATAACACAAAATTCATTCATCACAAACTAGGCAGCATTAAACTCCAGCTTGCCCTCCCAGCTCTGGTCACACCACTGAGGGGTTGTCTGTATTGCTGGGGAGACTCAGGCCCCGGGGGGAGCTTCCACAGGAAACAAATGCGAAATTGGCTGTAGCGTATATGGGAATTCAGTATAATATTCATGCAACTTCTCTATAAGTCTAAAACTAAAAGTTAAAGAAAATTCACCTAGCACCAAACCAGACCTTCTCCGTCTGAGGATCACTTTCTCATTCAGTAATTCCATTTGCAATGCCTTCTCCTCCTGACCAGAATCATTCCACGGACTCTGCCTCCCATCAGGCTCTGGGGCTTGGGATTGGCTGGACCAGGCTGGGGCACAGTGTCACTGAACACCAGGCAAGGGGCTGAGTGAGCAATGAAGTTTCATTAACGGTGTAAATGGATTTCAGGGATGACTGAAAATATTTTTGGGAGAATGAAGGATAAGCACTTTGACTATACATGAAGAGATCAGAGATGTTTACTGGTCAGGCTGGCCGGCTGGATTAGGTGGCAGAGTGACAGGAATCAAGGCCACCCGAGTGTTAGTGTGGAGAGGGACGAGGAGGACTACTGGGTGTCCATCAGGGGAGGGGAGACTGGTGGTAGAGAGGATAGTGGAGCTGGGATCCCCCTTAGAGGACAGAGGCTCACAGCTGCCTCTTCTCTCCGAAGGAGGGGAACCTATGCAAAAAAGTAGGAGACAAAGCTGCAAGTATCAGAGCAGCAGGTACCCAGGAGCAAGAGAGGAAAGGGCGCTGTCCTAATCTGCCATCCGCGCCTCAAAGGACCTCTCTCCTGTCCATTAGCTTCCCCCATCCTGTTCCCACCTCAGCTCAGAAGCTGGGGTCCCTGGGCGGCTGCTGAGCCCTGATCCCAGCAGAGGGGACCTGAGCATAGGCGCAGGAGTGGCCGCTGGCTGCGGGCCTGCCTCCCATGCCGGTCAGCCTGTGGTCCCCAGCAGATGTCAGTCTGGGAACAGAAAGCAAGCCTATTTAGGGCGTCGAAAAATAAATAAATAAATAATGCACACCACCACAAAAACGGTCTTTTATTCCAAAGTGAAAAAAAAAAATGCTTTAATGACTAGAACATTTAGCACATAGGGAGTCTTCATTGTTTTCAATTATGTGCAATTCTGAAAGGAGAGCACAAAATCCAAGCCTGAATGGGGAATTGTGGGGCTGTGGATTTGTGCTCTTTTAAACATTTGCTTTACTACTTTAAGAAGAGAACTGTAAAATAGAAATAATGATATATTATTACAAGTAAATTACACTGTGGAGTAGCATTAATATTGCAGTTGAAACCTAGAATTTGAAATAAAGATGGAAATATTCATTTGTACATAGTTTTTGTTCTTAGAAAAATGATTTCGAATGAGGCATGAATCCTCCTTCCACCATGTGCACAGCCCGTGGATGGGGATGGGGGTGGGGTGGGGCCGAGGGTCTGGCCCTCAGCCCTGCCAGGGTCCTCTGCTTCCCATAGCCAGGCCTTAGGCCAGACGCTGTGATGCCCTTTCCTACTTTCTAGAAATGGGAAGGGGCGGGTGAGACTGGAATCCGAGGGAGGGCAGGGGAATGGGCTTTAGGAAGATAAACCTAGTTTGGCATGGGAATGGGCTTTTGGGGTTCTCCTTTTGATTTTTTTTTTTTTTTGTCTGATCACAAAAGTAGTTTACCCTTGTGGAAAAAAAGAAGCCAACACATTACAAGAATGTGTGGTTCAGAGAGAGTCAGGATAATCCAGCAAGCAAGTCGAGAGAGACTGTTACAGTAAGCTACAACTCAGGGGTGCTGGGGATCTAGTCTAGATGGATGCTAGCCCGGCATGTGCAGGCCCTAGGTTCCATCCCTGGCACCACAGAAACAAATTTAAAGCTTAAATACCCAGTCGTGGTAGCACACGCCTTTAATCTCAGCACTCGGGAGGCTGAGGTAGGAGGATTGCTGTGAGTTTGAGGCCAGCCTGGGACTACAGAATAAGCTCCAGGTCAGCCTGGGCTACAGTAAAACCCCACCTCAGGAAAGAAAAAGAAAAAGCTTTAAGACATGGAAGTGTTAAGTACGCTGATTTTATAATCACATATTGGATTATCGCACCATAGTCCACAATTGTATGATCAAAATACTAAGAGCTGGGCGTGGTGGTGCACGCCTTTAATCCCAGCACTCAGGAGGCAGAGGTAGGAGGATCACCATGAGTTCAAGGCCACCCTGAGACTACATAGTGAATTCCAGGTCAGCCTGGGATAGAGTGAGACCCTACCTCGAAAAACTGAAGAAAAAAAAAGAAGAAGAAGAAGAAATACTAAGGGATTCAGTACCTCTGCATTCTAGGTGTGGGTGGGGCCCTAGATGCTTGGGGGACAGAAACTGGGTAAAACGGTGACAGACAAGCTTCACCTTGTCCCTTCTCAGAAGCAGCCTCTTTTGTCGGGGCTTTCTCTTCCCCAATAGGAACAAGGCTGGAAGAAGGTTACGGCCCATACTTTCTTCCTTTGCTCAATTAAAGTGGTTTGTGTTCCGCAGGTTCTGCAGCCTATTTTCTGAACTGAGCCTCAAGCAAGGCCTGCCATGCTGGAAGTGGACAACCTCTGTAAATGCCCAGTCAAGCCTAAAGGCCTACTCACTTCCTGACATGACCTTCTTAGCCTTCCACCTTCTCTTTCCCCAGTCAGCCACCTGCTGGACACCAGCCTACCTGGACCTCTGCTGCAAGAGGCTCTCATAGCTCGACACACTGGCTCACCACAGCAGACTCAGTCCATAGTGACCAGCACTTCACCTTCCAGCACTGCCGCGAGAACCCACCCCATTGGATCTGAGTTCCCTGAACTAGTTTGAGTCATATTTGTAACCTCTCCCTGTTGTAAACAACAATAACTGGTTAATGAATGAACTGGCGGCGGGGAAGTGAGCCTGGATGAGGACAGCAGAACTCTGCTCACTTAGCGCATTACGACAACCCTGCAGAGTGAGATAATAATATATAAACGATAAAACGGAAGCTCTGAGAAGTTTCCTGACTTGCCCAGAGTTACAGAATTAGAACCTATGTCTGGCTGACTCTCCAAACCACTCACCTGGTATTGTTTGAGGGTTTTTTTGAGATAAGGCCTCATTTTCTAGCCAAGCTGGTCTCAAATATGCAATCCTCCTGCCTCAGCCTCTTATTGTAAGCAAATGCCACCAAATGAGCTGGTTTCAATGTTTGTCCCTGTGGTAGTTTGAATAATGTCCCCCAAAAGAATTAAGGATTTATTAAAATTATTGTCTCCAGGCTGCTGGCTAGAGGAAGTACCACTTTGGCCTAGCCTCCTGGGGACTGACCCTTTCTAATTTGGATGTAAAATACTAAGGATAGATATGCAAAAGAAGAGCCGGAACCCTGACCTGGAGTTCTGCATTTTGTGAAACACAGTGTGTTACAGTGTGCTTGCTTGGTGCTGGTGCTGGGCTTCTGTCTCTGTCTCTGCTTGGATCTGTGAAAAGGGGCCAGCCTTTTTTCCTTAACTTCCCCTAGATCTGTTCAATAAATTTCCTCCCCAAATTGTACCTGGTTTGAAGATTCATCCCAGCGGCGTGTGGCTGACTACGACAGTCCCCTACAAAACCTACTTTGAAATTTGGTTACTATTGTGGCATTGTCCTCAGTGGTGGGATTCATGCTGCTCTTACCCTCCTTTTAAAAAATTAATTATTGTTATTATTTTTATTCTTTTGAGGTAGGGTCTCACTCTAGCCCAGGCTGACCAGTAATTCACTACATAGTCTCAGGGTGGCCTCAAACTCATGCCAGTCCTCCTACCTCTGTCTTCCATGTGCTGGCATTAAAGGTGTATGCCACCAAGCCTGGCTTTAATTTTTTATTTTATTTTATACATAACAGGTTATACTCTTTTATCCCCTTGCCCCAGCTCCCGTTTCCCTGGGACCCTCCTCAGTGGGGTTATGGTATTCACTGTGGGGTCATGAAGGACTCAGTCAGTTCCTGTGGAAGACTATGCCTCAGGGAATTCCTTACCTCTCTGTGGTTCCTACAATCTTTCCTCCCTCTCTTTCACGATGCTCCCTGAGCCATGGCAGGCCTGTTGGCAGTCTGATTTAGTGTTGAGTTTTCTCTGGCATCTGGATTTTTACTTTGATAGGTTTTGATTGATCACCTTGTCTGTCCCCATCGCCCTGGAACTGGTTGTCAGGCCAGTAGTAAAAGCAGTATTCAGATTGCCACTTCGTCTGCACCTGCTCCTGGGCCCTGGCAGATAGGGTGGAAGTGCATGTCTCATGGTAGGCAGTCTTTAGCCCCCTCTGTCTCTTGCCTTTCTGTGATAAAATAGCAAGAAGGCCTTTGACAGATGCTGGCCTCTTGCTCTCAGACTTTCCAGCCCCCAGAACTATGAGCCAACACATTATGTATTATACAGGTATTCTGTCACAGCAGCACAAATAGAGCACCTTTCTACCCAGCTAATGAAGAAAGGAGCAGCTCAGCTCAGAGCATCGCCTCCTGGGAGACCATATGAAGGTTGCTTGTGCTCTTCAGCAAGGCCAGCAAGCACAGAGACAGAGGTGGGATGAGCCCTTCCTTCACCTCCACAACGAGTGGAAAACTTCGAACAAAGGGAAAAGTTGAAAGAGTAGAACACTGAACATAAGAAATACTTACACATGCATTTATATGATAGATTCAGTTTTATTTTATCTACTTGAAAATAACTTGCAGACATCAAAAACTTGGAATTTACATTTCCAAAGTTTCTGGCTCATGACTCTTAGGAAACATTCCAAAATTCCATTACCACACTCAACAAATTAACACAATATCGTTTAATACAGTCTATGTTCAAATTCCTAACTGGCTTAAGGCTTTGTTGTTGTTGTTGTTTTTGTTGTTTTGAGGCAAGATCTCAGTCTTGCCCCAGCTGCTCTGGAACTCACTCTGTAGCCAAGGCTGGCCTTAAACCCTCAGAAATCCTCCTGCCTCATCCTCTTAAATTCTGGGATTAAAGGTATGTACCAGCACTCATGGCTTGAAGGATGTCTTTCTTGTTACCTTTCTCTGACTTTCAATCCAGGACCCATTAGAGATCACACAAAGCATGGAAGTCTTCTAAACAGTTTGACTTGTTCCATGCTATTGACATTTCTTAACCTGTCCCACATTCTAATTTTTCTGTTTATCCCATCTTCCCTTTGATGGTGACAGTGTCTATTTTCTGATGACATTGTCTCTAAGATGTCCCCCAAAGCCCTAAACTCCTAGAATTCATATCCTTTGGTACCTTGCTTTGAATGTGAATGCAACCTAGTGACTTGCATTAGTGGAATGTCACTGTGGCATTAGATTGTATACGATGTTGGTTTCCCTTGTCGTATCCTTTTCTCCAGGAGAAGCCTGCCACCATGTTGAGGCAGCATTGTGGAGGAGCCCACACGTATAATCTTGGAAGTCGGCCAGCAGACATCTGAATGGTGTAAGAGTTCGCTACAATAACAGACTTCCTTTCTTCTCCTCCTCTTCCTTCTTCCTCCTCCTCCCCTCCTCTTCTTCCTTTTCCTCTTCCTCTTCTGCTTCCTCCTTCTCATATTATTCTTCATTTGTGGTGCTGGGGATTGGACCCAGAGCTTACGGTCTATGTTAGGCAAGTCCTCTACCACTGAGTTCTATCCCAGACCTACACTAGCTCTTTTTTATAGTCAAATTGCACACAATCTGCTTAGTGGAAGTTCCTTCAAGCTGAGGTCTGTAGGCATTTCTTTGATTTCTGGCTCACTGTGGAAGCAGTCGTTTCTCCAGTTTCTTTAGTGGTGGTTGGCATTCTGAAGTCCAACTCTGGTCACAGGCTTTGCATTGCTATAGGGATTTCATTACTATAGTTGATTTTCCCTTCCACAATGAGAACCTCAATCCTAAGCATCAATAAATTTTAAATCATTTTTGTTCTATCCTACAATGTGCCCCCAAACACTCAAAATTCCTATTCTAATACCATTTTCAACAACAAACCTTCTAAAAGAAGTTCAAGGCTTCTCTGCAGTTCTACTTGTTGTGAGTACATATCTCATGAGGCTGGGCATGGTGGCTCATGCCTTTAATCTCAGCACTTGGGAGCTGAGAGAGGAGGATCACCTTGAGTTTGAGGCCAGCATGGGCTAGAGTAAGAACCTACCTTGAAAAACAAAACAATAAAGGAAACAAAAATATGTGCCCAATGAAAGGTATATAAGCAGAATACTGTATTCACAGGTCATTCAGTTTTTTCCTGTGTACTTATGTTATCAATTTCATATGCAGTTAAATTCCTTTGCTTCTGTTTCATTTAGTTTTATTTAAATTATTGTAAATAGGGAAAGTTTTCACCTAGTATAAAAATCAAAACTTTGAATTAAAAACTATACTCAGGAGCCTCACTCTCATCCTCTTACTTGTGCTCTGTTCTGACTGATCCCCTATTTACAATCATTTTCATCAGGGCTGGAGAGTGTCGCCAGACCTGTCTGTAACCCTTGTCCTATGAAGAGCAGAGACAAAAAAATCACCGGGACTTGCAAAAAAGCATTCCACAGGGCTGGGGAGATTGCCCAGCAGTTAGAGGTATTTGCAGGCAAAGCCTGATGGCTGGGTTCATTTCTCCAGTATCCACATAAGGCCAGATGCTCAAAGTAACACAAGTGTGTGGAGTTCATTTACAGCAGCAAGAAGCCCTGGAGTGCCTGTGTATTCATATTCTCTCTCTCTCTCTCTCTCTCTCTCTCTCTCTCTCTCTCTCTCTCTCTCTCTCTCTCTCTCTCTCTCTCTCTCTTCTCTCCTTGAAAATAAAAGAAAAAAGTTTATTAAAGTTCCAGGATCAGTAAGAGACTCTTCAAGGAAAAACAAGCGGGTAATGAAAGGGACCCCCAACATTCTACTCTAACTTCTGCAGGTATGGTACCTGGGCATTGTGTGGCACAGCAACACATCCACATGCATACACTACATGTAAGCACACAAACTAGACACATGAAATAATATTGTTAGTAGTGGATATTCTTTGTCCAAGGCAAAGGGTTTCACACAGAAACACTTGAGTTTTTAGTTCATTCTTCCTACATTTCTTTTGTTTATATAAAAAATAGCATGAGACATCCACTTGTGATTACTTTAATTTTTTTTATTACTATGCCATAGAAAAGTTCCTTAACCCCTTTTCAACTCATTCTGTGCATGCATCTTAGTGGATCCCATTCATATTCTTGTGAAATAGAATATTTGTTTCTAATATTTTGCTGTGATAAAATGTCAGTGAGTAATCTTAAAGGTGTGTCATTTTGGTGGAAGTATACTTTCAGGGTAAATTCCTGCACTTAGGAGCACTTGGTCAAGGGCAAATGCATAGAAGTTTGGCAATTTCACATATGGCTTTTTTCTTCAATATTTAAATCATATATATGTCCCTAATATTGTAGAATAATCTGTACCTGTGATAAATATCACAAGTATTTTCTCCTAGCATTCTAATTTTTTTGCATGCAATAGGCTTTATGTTGTTGAATTTATTAATATTTTTCTTTTATTGAATCTACATATTTCTCATTAGAAAGCATTTATTTGGGAGTTGGCTTGGGTTAGACTAGATTTCCATGCCCTTTGATATCTTGTTGTCTTTGACATAGGATCTTCGTGTGCTGTCAGACTGGTTTGTAACTTCAGGCCTCAAGTGATCTCTCCTCAGTCTCCTGAGTAGCTGGACTACCATTGTGGCTGGCATGCCCAGCAGATTGTCTCCCTTTTGTGAGAGACACCAAGAAGACCTTTATCTTCAAGGTCTGTCCTGGGAAACTTCTCCCCT
Organism: Zapus hudsonius; assembly: GCA_004024765.1. Taxonomy (NCBI): domain Eukaryota; kingdom Metazoa; phylum Chordata; class Mammalia; order Rodentia; family Dipodidae; genus Zapus; species Zapus hudsonius. Next base: position 29,798 of record PVHP010010984.1, read on the forward strand.
GTGTAGACCCAGACACACATCTTAACCCCAAATAGATCTCAGATGGCAAACCAAAGTATGATAGCACCAGTGCCAGTTCGGGGAACCAATGAGTCTTTTGGGATAATGTACAGAGAATGGAGTGGGGTTATTTATAGGAACAAGGAGCCCCCATAGGAGCCAATCTGATGGGGCTCCTTGTGACAAGACTACTCCTGGGATGCTCCTCCTTCAGAATAGGGTTAGGGCCTACAGAGAAAGCCTGGGGACCCCAGGGCAGCCGCACCATGGAGAAGTCTCATCCCACCCTGAGTGATGACTTGCCTCTGTCCAGGAGTATGGGACTACAGAACAGCACGTCAGTGGGGCTTATTAGGTATGGCTTATCCCCACAGATGTGCCTCCCTTAGTGTTAAGGTGAGGGCTTCCTTACAGAGCATGAAGACCCCCAGAGAAACTATGTAGATGGAGTCATTGTTTTTCAATCTCTTGCCTTTATGTCCTCTCCCCCAGAGACCATGTGTCACACAACCTTGTGTATCCTCGCATACAGCTGGCACAGGGGGCACCTGAGACCTCAGGTGGGGGCTGATGACCCTCTAGTGGGTTGTCCAGTTGCTTTTGATAAAAGCGGGCAATAGTTGTCTATTGTTTTCATTGGGGAGAAATCTTGTCATATACCATCTCATTGGGGAGTGGGTCCAAACAGCCTAGTTGATTTTTTCATCTGTTTCCCTCTTTGAAGGAAAGGAGCCTAGATGAGGATTCTTAGCACTCCCTGGGGTGGGCTCAGCTAGAGTAGCCCAGTTCTAGAACAAGCGTTGGTTTGCACGTGGAGTTTGCACTGGAGATGTCCCCCCTCCATGCACACAAGATCTGAGTACATCCCTGTAGGCTTCTTCCAACTCTTGTGTGGCTTCAGGTTTCACACCAGGATTTCTGATCTTTTTGGAATTTATCCTAGTGCTTGACAAGAAGTATGGGTCCAATTTTCTAGGCAAGGTAGTAGCCCCGTGGGGTTAGGGAAAATGAGTGACAGTCCTTATGGTCTGTGCCACTAGGTGGCGGTCCTCCAAGTGCACTTGTGCAGAAGTGTGGAAGAAATGAAAACCTTCAGAAGAAAAGGAAGTAACAGGTCAAGAGGAAGCCCTGTTAGAAAGTTTCCTCATCTACATCATCTTGGATTTTGGAGGCAGGCTCTGTGCTTCTCTCCCCAAACCTATTTCCCACTAGAGGCCCCCATGGACCAACCGTGTGCACAGACTGCCTTTCAAGGAAAGGTCACCCAACCCAGAAGTTAAGAATGGGAGAGAAGCTGGGTGTGGTGGCACATGCCTTTAATCCCAGCTCTCAGGAGGCAGAGGTAGGAGGATCACCATGAGTTCAAGGCCAACCTGAGGCTACATAGTGAATTCCAGGTTAGAGCGAGACCCTACCTCGAAAAACAAAACAAAACAACAAGAAGAAAGAATGGGAGAGAAAAGGCAATGAGAAGTCATGACGCTAGCTGCCCTGTGTTGGAACGTGGGCCCGGCTACTGCTCCTCGGCATTCCCACATGTAAACTGTTGTAGCACAAAATGATCAGTTTGGCCAAATAAGAATCACCGTGACTACATTTTCTCCTTTATGGATATATCTCTCTTGAAGAGGTAGTAGTCATAAAAAACTATCGAAAGACTCATTCACTATTTACTTATAAGGTGATTTCCCCCATCTGTCCCCTGTTTGCAGAAAGACATAGCTTTTGAGCAAGTGGGATAACTTAAAGAGGGCTGTCGAAGCTAGAGGCACTAGGAGAGAGTCAAGCTCTTCTCAGAGTGCCAACACTTCCGAAGTTATACACAGAATTTGTGTGTATGTATCAGTTTCCTTTATCAAACTGCTGGTGAGATTTGTGGATCTAAAGCAATGAAGGGGAACAGAGAGGTGGTTCAGTGGTTAAAAGCCCTTGCTTGCAAAGCCTGACATCATGGGCTTGATTCACAGCACCTACTAAAAGCCAGACATACAAAGTGGCACATGCATCTGGAGTTCGTTTACTGTGGCAAGAAACCCTGGCACACCCATTCTACCCCTCCCCCCCAAAAAATAATTTTTTTTCAAAAAGCAATTAAGAACCACAACCCTCATAAAGGAGCCAGGTCAGTCCCTGAGCCTACCCCCTGTTTAACTTTTGGAAGGATTGAGTTGGTTCTAGTTCCTTCCTACACCTGAGGTGGGGTTTATGTATATTAGTGTCACTGCTGGCTGTAAGCCCTTCTAGAAAGAAAAACAAAAGAGATGTGGGCATGCCCTGGAGTGCCTGCAAAGATAAAGCCCAAAGGTAGCTCAGCAAGCAGGTCAGACACCATCCAGGCTTGCAAAACTTTTAGTCATGACACAGGGGCCTTCTTTCTTTCCTCGGGTGTGCTAAGGTCATCCCTACCTCTTTAGCTAAGAACGTTCTTGCCCAGGGTCTCCTGCTAATTGGTGCTTTTTATTTTTTTTAAAACATTGTGGTCTCAAATGGAATTCATTTCCTTAGAAACATTATCTTAAAACGCACATCCCCCAGTTCAGTTGTTTTCCAGGAGTGGTTATGACTATGGACAATTACCATTTTTTATTTGCTCACTTATTCGTTGTCCACATTGACCTGGTCCCTCCCTGCTGAAATGTCCTCAATTAGGAGTCTAGACCCTTGAGAATGGCAGGTGCAGAGTGAAAGGAACTGCCGAGTTAGCATCTTTGACTTCTGTTTGCCTTGGTTGAGATGGAGAAGTCATCAAGTTATCAAATATGTTCTAAAAGCCACCTCCTACCTGTCCCTCTGTCCCTCCTGCTCCCCACCTTCAGCTGGCAAGCCCTTACTAAAACTCGATTTGCCCTGCCCCAGCTCCGTCCTCATTCCTGCACCCATTCACTTCCTTTTCCAGGGAGCCAGAGCCCTTCCATGTCTTCTCCTGACATTCCTGGGGCTGATCAAAATGTCTGTGCCACAGTCACCCAGGCTTGGCTTCCCCAGCAGCCTGGCACGCTCATCAGCCCTGCTGAGCAGTAGAGGCAGACCTGAGCGTCCACACGAGGGTGGTGAAGGGCGCAGGGCAAGGCAGGAGGTGAAAACAGGCAGAGGGAGCTCTCTGAAGAGCAGAGCTTGAGCCCTGGCCACCCTCAGGATACTGAGAGGCAGGCCTGTCCCAGATCAACCAAGCTCTTGAAAGAGTTGCAACGATGTTGCTGGCAGGTGGAGAGATAAACTTGTCCTCGGCCACGCATGCAGCCAAGGGTGCTCTGGAAAGCTTCGTTGTGATGTCCAAGGGAAAAAACAAACTTGGTGAGAGAAGATCTTGGCTTCCATGGGAGAGAAATACTGTCTGATTGACTGATGATGCAGCCAGCTGTTGACTGGGCAGATTTGCAAACAATCATTTATACCTCAGACAAATCCACATTCGAAAACTAGGTGACAACTACCCAGGTAACAAACTGTTAGAGACCTTCCTTAACAAAGACACTTTCTGTTAGACACTGTGTCAGTCGTGATCATTAAGAGTCTATATTCATTTTAAACACCAACTGTCTAAATTCTTTCACTCTCTGAAGATCCTTCCATCTTGTGCTGTGTGTGTGCTATGTGCCATCTCAGCAGAAAACATACTTTCTCCAAATTTGTCAGTTCTATTTTTAAAACGGTTCAGTGACCTATTTCTGTAATTCTCAGAGGTACTGAAAGAACACCAGGGTCTATTTAGGCTCAGCTCTGTCACCTAAAAATTACCCCTGCCAGGTGTTGCCTAGAGGGCGCCATCTTACTTTGCACAATGGAGAGGGAAGCGTTGTCAGGAGAGGCCATTGGAGCATGAACATGCACTGAGCATGCCTCTCCATTTCTGAACTTCACTCCAACTTCAGCCAAGGTTGTTGACATTAAGAGTCAACCATTTCCTGGACACAGAACTTGAAAAGACAACAGACAGAAGAGGAACTGTAACTCACAACTAAGATGTGGAAAAACAGATGGCTCCTTTAGTCATCCAGGAAATAAGAATATTTAACAGAGCCAATTTCAAAGCTAGCCTACAGTGTGAGAAGGCAGAGGGTGATTCCCCTTGGGTGAGGCCTTCGGGTTCTGGTAATACCGTGTCTCAGTGTGCATACTGCTCACTCAGAGGTGCTCACTGAATGAAAACCCACCTCCTCTTTCTGGACAGGACTTGGCTGAGCACTCCTGACTTCACAGCAGCTGTGGCTACCTGAACAAGATGGTACAAAATTGGGCCCATGAACATCCCGCCCTGGATGGGGAGGGGCCCAGGAGACCCCACCCTTCCTGGAGGGAGCAATCGACAGTTAATAGTTGCCAGGGGTAAGTTGCCCATGTGCCAATAAATAACTCCTCAGCCATGCTCATGCCAGCAACCCTAATTAAACTCAGTGGGTCACAAAATAAAAAAAGAAAAATAACACATAAAAATAGGAGGTGGAACTATGGGGGAACAAGATTCAGTGGGTGTGAGGAGGGGAAGAGAGCTGGTTGGTAATATGACCAAAACACTGTATATAGATGAATGGAATTGTCAAAAAATACATTAAAATATTTTTAAAAGACAATACTTCTTGATGAGAAGTATATTTTTGGATATATAATAAAGTTTACATGAATTATAGGCCCAATTTCTACCTAAGTTAATATATATGCACATATATGTATATATAATATATGTACGATGAGCATAGACTATGAGTCTGAAGTCATCATGATTTTAAAATTTTCAGACATTGCTAGTTGTGGTGTACATTAATACAGCCCTTTGGGGGAGCAATTTGGCGATGTAAATTTAAAACATGGGCTGCAGATGGTGACACATCCCTCTGATCTCACCACTGAGGCTGAGGCAGGAGGATGGAGAGACCTGGGCCAGCTTGGGTCTCACACATACTCCGGGGAGCTTTCATGTCTGGTTACTCAATCATTTCACTTGTGAGACTCCATCTTACTATACATATGCATTCTTCAAACATTTATAGTAGGAAAACAAATTTACTCTAGCAAAACATTTATAGCAATCGAAACACCCAACTATAGGACAATGGTTAAGTAAACTGACACATTTATGCACTCATTAAACTGAAATGAGTAATTGGGCAAAAGAAAAACATAATAAATAGGAAAAGCTGGGTATGAAATTGTATGATGACCTCACAAATTAGGAGGCTTTAACAACAAGCACGTGTAAAATGTTTGCACATGGACACTCTACAAACATTTGATACAAAAGCAAAAAACTTTAATAACAATCTGGCAACCCTGGAGCAGGAGCCATATACCTAGAGGGAATATCCTTTGTCACTTTAAGAAGAAGAGATTTGCAAACTCATGTCACCTATATTACAAATTTTTTGCTCCAAGGCCCATTTGCTGTTATTAGCTGAGATTCTGTGGAGTTGGAGGGAAGCTGTTGTGAGCTGTGGCTTTTCCTCAGGGCTTCTCAACACCAAGAAGAGGGCCTGGGCTCCAACCAGCATTTGGCCTTGTACCAAACTCGTGGAATTCAGATTTCCATGAGTTTGTTTTGTTTTCAGGGTAGTGATCTCACGGTAGTGCAGGCTGATCTGGAATTCACTGTTTAGTCTCAGGGTGGCCTCAAACTCATGGCGATCCTCCTACCACTGCCTCCCAAATGCTGGGATTAAAAACCTAGCTAAACTCCCACAATGTATCTAATTATGGAGAATAAAGATATTTAATTAAAAAAGCTGGATTTTATTTTGATGGAATCCTAATATGAGTAATCTTTCCCTTTGTTCTAAAGAATTGTCTTATATTTCAACCAGCTACATTACTTGATTAAAACTTTGTTAAAATTAGAAAAAAATAGCTAATGGTTAAAGACACTTGTTTGCAAAGCCTACCAGCACAGGTTCAATTCCTCAACACACACTAAAGCAGTGCATGAATCTGGTATTTGTTTCTAGTGGCAAGAGGCCCTGAGTGCATTCTCTTTCTCTTTCACTCTCTTTTTCTTTCCCTTCCCTTTCTGCTTGCAAACAAATAAATTTAAAAAAAAAAAAAAAAAAAAAGAATCACCCTACACAGAGAAAACCGCCAGAAGACAGCAAAGCAGGTTATACTTGTTTTCAGAGGGCATGCCTGTGAGTTTTCAAGCAGCCTGGATCGCTGTAGTAGATGAGGTATGTCAGAGTCTCAAGGCCTTCAGCTGCACTCCCCCCAGGGGCATGCCTTCAGCAGTCTCTGCTGGGGTGCCTAATGTCATGTTGCAGGCTACATAGAGTCAGCATTATTTTGGAGAAAGCTGCCTGTCTGGCTTCCTTCCCTCTGCAGGACTGATTAAAAAATCGTCACTGTTGGAGGAAAAGTGAAGTGAGGTGTAGGTGACTTGGGCTGGAGTTGGCATTTGGTTATTAGTAAGACAGGTTGAGTTGGCAAGTTGTCTGGCTGATCAGGTGTGTGCAGCATGGAGTTTATCTCCTCCTCCCTGTCTGAGGCTCTTCCAGTTACCCTGCTTCCCCTCTAGAGAGCACTTTCTCCTTCCTTTCCTTCTGCCAAACGACTTCTTTGGTTATCCCCCAGGAGTTATTCCATCTCCCTCTGATCTCTAACCTTTACCTGCTTTCTCAAGGGTTCAACCACCTCCCACCCTCAGAGTTCAGAGTAGGGCAGAGAGCAGTGACCTACATCTGTGTGACATTGCAGCTCAGTCTCATGTGTAATGTGGAGAAAAGAGCAGTGTCTGCCATGTGGGTCTACAGTGTGTGTTCATCACTGTTCATGTGATTGGGGCTCAACCTGGAGATGTCTTCTCATCCCCAAACCTATTCAGCCAAAGTCCCCTGGACACCTACCCAAGGACCTTCTGGGACCTTGGAATAATGCGCAAAGATCAACTTATCTTCCCTAGATGTCTTTCTCCTTCAGTATGTTTTTGGGGAATAGCCCCATGGGGCACTCAGACTCCCAAAGCCATTCCGAATTCCTCTCTCCACACAACAGCTGACCATTCACTAAATCCTACCAGATCTCTTACCCTCAATATCTCTTTCATATGTACCTGATTCAGGCTTGCTCCCAATGATGTAGGTACCCATTGATCACTAGGACTACAAACTTGGCCCAAGTTCTTTTTTTTTTTTTTTTGGTTTTTCAAGGTAGGGTCTCGCTCTAGCCCAGGCTGACCTGGAATTCACCATGTAGTCTCAGGGTGGCCTTGAACTCATGGCGATCCTCCTACCTCTGCCTCCCAAGTACTGGGATTAAAGGCGTGTGCCACCACACCCGGCTTTGGCCCAAGTTCTTGAAAGAATTTTGTTTCCAAAGCGTAAGACAATTGCAAAGTGGAAAATAGTAAATATTTACGTCAATGGTTCTGAAAGGTAAGTTATTCAGTACCCTTATTTTGTTGTTGTTGTTGTTGTTTGCTTTTTGAGACAAGGTCTCATGTAGTCCAAGCTGGCTTCAAACTCACTTTGTATTTTGAACTCCTGATCACCTGCCTCTCTCCCAAGTGCTGGAAGTATATATAGATTTATGCTACTATATCTAGCTCAGAACCCTTAATTGATAACTTTATTTCTATTTTTTTTCTTTTTTGGTTTTTCGAGGTAGGGTCTCGCTCTAGTCCAGGCTGACCTGGAATTCACTATGTAGTCTCAGGGTGGCCTCGAACTCATGGCGATCCTCCTACCTCTGCCTCCCAAGTGCTGGGATTAAAGGCGGGCGCCACCATGCCCGGCCTTTATTTCTATTTTTATTCCTTTTTGTTTTGTTTTGTTTTTCGAGGTAGGGTCTCACTCTAGCTCAGGCTGACCTGGAATTCACTATGTAGTCTCAGGGTGGCCTTGAACTCATGGTGATCCTCCTACCTCTGCCTCTGGAGTGTTGGGATTAAAGGCGTGCGCCACCATGCCCGGCTTATTTTTATTCCTTTATCTGAGAGAGAGAGAGAGAGAGAGAGAGAGAGAGAGAGAGAGAGAGAGAGAGAGAGACAGTTTGGGTGTGTGTGTGTGTGAGAGAGAGAGAGTATGGGTGTGCCTGGGTTTCCTGCTACTGCAAATGAACTCCAGACATGTGCCACTTTGTGCATCGGGATTTACATGGTTACTAGGGAATTTATCTGGGCTGTCAGGCTTTGCAAGCAAGTGCCTTTGACCACTGAGATATCTCTCTGTTAACTTTTGAGAGCATAACTATTTCATATTTGAGATCAAGCTGGAGTTTAGATGTTTCTCATGTATAAGAGTTTCTGTGTATGGCCTTGAGAGAAATCTTAACCAGTAATAGTAAGTTAGTTGGTTTTATTTTTTTAAAGTGAAGTTATATGATGCATCTCAGAATCAGCCATATGATGATGTGAAATGCGGATGACAGATGCCTGTAATGACTGTTCCAGGGTGGGGAAGGGTAACAGTGCCTGGGGCTAGAAAGTCTTGCAAGCCAAGCTGTGTTTTTTCCTTTCCTGAAGCAAAAAGCAGCTGGTCAAGAGTCCTTCCCCACCCCACCCCCATCTCCAGGGCTGCTTCACAATGACCCTTATGCAGGTCCCTTCCTGCTCCCTTCTTGCCTGGGGGACTCCAGCCCTGTTTGGAGAAATCTCAGGGGCCCCTGGGCTAGGTAGGCTACTAGCTAAGTCCTGTTCTAACTTTTGTCCAATGACTTTCCTCTTAGAATTTTAACTATCTGCCTGTGGATGGCCCTGGGGTCTCCCTGAGGGTAGGGACCACCTCTTAGAGAACTTTGTTAACATTGCAGACATTCAAGAGTTGGCCTGACTGACTGAAAAGAATGAGCCCACAGGACTGGAGGGAGGAAGTGGGAAGGATATACAGTCAGCCCTCCAGAATCAGTGAATTAGGTCGACCTCGGATCGAAATTATTCAGAAAAGAAATTCCAGAAAATCCACAAAGCAGAACTTGAGGTAGGGGTGCTGAATCCCCAAGAACATAGTGAGTGCTGATCCTCAGGGGCCCTCTCCAGGCTCCTCCTCAGGCCTGTGGCTGCATCTGTATGGAGCAGGCTGACTTTGTCATTACTTCCTCAACCACAGTGTAACAGCTATTTACATAACATTTACATCGCACTGGATATTATAAGTAATCTAGAGTTGATTTAAAGTATATGGGAGGATGTGTTTAAATTGTATACACACATCATTTCCACGTGGGGATTTGGTTCCTAGAGGTCCCTGGCACCAATCTTCGTGGACGCAGAGGGAGGACTTATGGGCATCATGGGGAAAGGACAGAGGGAAGGAGGGAAGGCAGGTTTGTGTGGAGGGCACTGGTATCTCTGGGTACTCAGCAACTGGGAGGTAGGGTGCTGTGGCTGGACTAGAGAAGTTGGGGTGGTGGCCACTAATGTAAATGGGGTGGCTGAGAAGAGGAAGTGTGAGTAGAAGAAGCCAGAGTTGCAGGGACACACTTGAGGGGGGGTGGGCAGAAGTGTGGTAGGGAGCAGCTGAAGCAGAAAGAGGAAGCGAGCCATAGATAGCAGGGGGCATGAAACCCCAGTCAGAGCACACCCAAAGGTGCCCATGGGTGGTTGAGGCATGGCATCCAGCACTGTGCGTGGATTATCCCCAGGAAACCGCAGAAGAGCGTTAAACTACCCCCATTCACAGATGAATGAAACAAAGTCCTGCCTGGCTGAAGAACTTGCTCACGGTTACACAGATGGGAAGTGAGGACAGGAACGAGATCAGAAAGGTCAGATGACACGTGAGCCAGAAGGAAGCAGGGAGATGGTACCAGAAAGAGGAGAGGAGGTGGTGGCCACCAGGATGCCAGAGCCACATAGCAGGGAAATGATGAGTCTGCAAAAGGTGAGGAGAGGTGGGGCTGATAAATGGAGCAGAGAACTTCCCCGTGTGACTCATCAAGCAGTCAGCTCAGTATGTGGGAGCACGTGTGCAAAAGACCAAAGTTTCATTCACATGCTCTACCACTGAGCTACACCCCCCAGACTGACTTTTTGTTTGTTTGATTTTTGTTTTTTGAGGTAAGGTCTTACTCTAGCCCAGGCTGACTTAGAACTCACTATGTAATCTCAGGGTGGCCTTGAACTCACAGTGATCCTCCTATGTCTGCTTCCTGAGTGCTGGGATAAAAGGCATGCATACCACACCTGGCCAGACTGACTTTTTATAATATTCATGTCTTTAAAAAATTACTTTTGTATTTAGCAATAAAAACCTAAGCACTTCTCCATTACTTTTTTTTGCAAATGAATTCTAGCTACAGTGCCCCTTTCTGTGTCTGGCTTTAAAGTGGGTACTGGGGAGTTGAATCCAGGCTGTCGGGCTTTGTAAGGAAGCATCTTTAACCGCGGAACCATCTCTCCAGCCCTCTGTATTATTTTTACTAACCTCTCTTTCTTAATGTCACAGCAAATATTGGAAACCTTTCTGTTCAATGTTCAACGTCATGAATTTTCTTATCTTTTCCTTGTAATGCTCTTTTCCCCAAGACTACTTGTCTGCAAACTCCTCTGGAGAAGGGAGCAGAGAGGAATCTCTCAGGAGGACTGGGTGCCATTGTTCCAAAGGACTATGAACTGCATGGGTAACTTTGGAACCTCAATAAGACACACCAGGAAGGGCCTCCACCATTCCTGGGAAGATGTTACTTTAAAGAGTCAAAGGAATGGAGACCTTTGCTGGGAACTTTGAGGCCGAGGATGAATTTAGAACCAGAGCCTTGTGTTACACTTGCACATCAAACTCCAAGAGGGGAACCAGCCCATTCGAGCAGATGCCTGGAGGCTAACTTTTCTGTCATCTCTACACACACACACACTCACTCACACACACACACACACACACACACACACACACACAAATGCGCACACGTTCATATACACACATTCATTGGGTCCTTGAAAGATCCAGGCCAACTGCAAAGCACCCATTCCCCAAGACTCCTAACTAATGATAAAGCTCCCCCAGGGCCCCAATCGTCCCTTGCAATGAAAGAGCATGTCACATCACACTAAATGTGACACTTAATCAAAACCCATCTTCTTTAACAAACCCTTAATCTCCAGCACATGAGGATCACCAAGGCCAAGGGATGAGACAGGAATCTGCTCAGGTGGCACATGCTTTGATTAAGATGACACAGACTTCCTTTTATCTCACTTTCATCGGAGTTGGAAAATTCTGAATCCACCCCTTTTAGATTTGACAACAGCACATTTCACTGGAGGTTGACACCAAAAAACGCTGGGACTTGCTCTCTGTTCAACTAGGAGTTAGCCATACTTCCTCTGAATCTCCTGCAGTAATGATAGACAAGGCTTCTGATCTGATCTTCCTTTCCATAGGCAAGTTCATGGTCACCTAGACCCCAGTCCCTTTCATAAATGGTACCTAAACACTCCTAATCTCTAGGCCCTAGAAAAGACCTCCCTTCTTTGCCTCCTTTATTGGGTCTTTTTTCTGAGATTTCAATCCTCAAATGAATTCTTATGCTAGATATCTGGGGCAGGAAATTGACTTCCCTGCCACAAAGTACTTTGGGTCTTCTGGGGTCCAGAACTGTCCATCATGCATTGTTTTCTATGACTAGGATTTGGTTTTCAAATTGCTTAGTGATTAACTAAATTAGATAATTTAGATTTTTTAAATTCTAGGAGACTGGAGATAGAGTTCAGTTGGTAGAATGCTTGCCTAGCATGCACAAAGCCCTGGGTTGAATCCCCAGCAGCTCATAGTGGGGCATAGTGGCACATGCCTGTAATCCCAGCACTTAGGAGCTGGAGGGGGCAAGATCAGGAGTTCAGGGCCATCCTCAGCTACATCACAACTGAATTCTTATTACGGATGACTTATGTATCTTAAGAGAGGAAATTTATTTCGGTCCTCAAAAAAGTCTCAACTTGAAGTAAAATGCAGCATTTGTGATACGAAAGTCATTGAAACTCCAGGATTTCAAAAAAGTTAGTACTTGCACCCAGCACATCTGGGCGTCTCCCCCATACTGGCTCCTGGATTAGCCACTAGGCTATTAGCAGAGTACAGAATGGCCAGCTGGCCTCCCTGCAAGGGTCTTACATTCTGGGTAGGGCTGGACAACATCTTTAATTAACTTCTGTAAACTTGGCTTTTTTAAAAAAAAATTTATTTATTTGCAAGCAGAGAGAAATAAAGAGAAGAGAGACAGACAGAGATAATGGGTGTGACAGGGCCTCCAACTGCTGCAAATGAATTCCAGATGCATGCGCCACTTTGTGCACCTGCTTTATATGGACACTGGGGAATAGAACTCAGGTCATTAGGCAGTGCAGGCAAGCACCTTAACTGCTGAGCTATCTCTCCAACCCCAGCCTTTATTTTGAATATAGGGTCTCATCATTCATTCTAGGCTGGCTTGGATTCTCCTGTCTCAGCCTCCCAAATGCTGGCAGTACAAGTGTACACTAGCACACTAGATTTGGATTTTGAAGAACTCATACATCCGAACTTCATGCATTGTTCCTCGTCAGTCTCCCTGTGTGGATTGAAGCTGTACTTCAATCTCGAGTGCCACCTGGCAAGCCAAGCAATGTGTCGAGTTAGTGCTGATATCACTTCAATGGCCTCCTGCTCAGTCTGTGTGCTTTCAGCCCCTTGTATATTCTGTGCTGCTGGTGCCCTAATTAGTCGCTAGAAAATGAGTAGACGTTTAAAAATGAAAGTGTGAATGTTGTTGGCAAGACTTAGAACTGTTCGGGTGTGATGGTAGACATCCGTCATGCCAACACTCAGGGGACTGAGGCAGGAGGATCACAAATTGGAGACTAGTGTGGGTGACGTAATGACTAGTTTCATTGCCTTCTTTTGAAATTTTATTTATTCAAGATTTACTCTGTTGGGTGTGTGCATGCTGGGGCACGTGTATGTGTAGAGGTCATTCTGGTTGGTTCTCCATATCAATCTTGTTTTGAAGTGGGGGCTTCGCTGCTCCAGCCTTGAACTTCCTGTCGCCACCTTCCTTCTCACCTGGTAGGTACTCTGGGATTCCAGGAACTGCCACAGCATCTGGCTTTTACATGGGGTCTTTGGATCAGAAGTCAGACATTCAGACTATCATGGCAAATGCATTATCCAATGAGCTGTATCCTCAGGGCCCGTTATCTTCCAACTGAGACCAAGATGGATGGACACCACAAGAGAGGGATACAAAGTATAACCAGAGAACCCATCTCAAATGCAGCATGAACATCAAGCATCAAAGCTAGAAGATAAAGTATATTTCAGATTTTTTTAATGCAGAGTCTCTCTCACTCCAGCTCAGGCTGGCCTTGAACTCCTGGCAATCCTTCCAAGTGCCGAGATTAAAGGCATGACCCACCAAGTCCAGATGAATTGAAAATTTTTAAATTCACTTTGCATTTCTGTGCTTGTCAGGCACCTTCCTTAGGTTCTTCGGTTGCGCCCTTGACGATGGAAGGATGGCCACCTCTGTTTGGAGACTTGCAATCTAAGCCCATTTCACTGGTCGTCTTCCTGCAGCGTGGGCGCAGCCCTGGCCAGCTAGAAGAAGATGGGTGGTGCTTAGAAGGAAGTCTCTCCCACCCAGCCCTGTGCTGTGACCATCCCCACAGCTGGGCCCAGTGTTCTCAGGCACCTTTCCAAGATCCTTCTGAGGGCTGGCTTCGCTGAGTTCCCCCAGGCTGGAAACTTTAAACAGCATTTTCTCTGCGGGAGATGAAGAGCGAGCTTCGGCCCCTGCACTCCCTGAACCAAACCCCTAGCTTAGAGGCCTGGTTCCCTGGAGACAGCGTGGGAGGGCAGCGGAAGGGCAGCTGTGCTCAGGGGCTCTCCTCTGCTGGACTGGATTCTGCTTGCTTGTACATGCAGACTTCTTCCTGGGGAGCACATTTGGGTGACCTCCTTGATGGTCCACTTAGTGGGATCCTTGTCCTCTCGACCGTGGACAGCAGTGGCACGGGAAGACTGCTCTTGGGGACATCACCCCAGGATCTGGTGGGAGGGCTGGCCTCCACATGGGGCCTGCGCGTCCTTGGCAGCTAGCAATCTGGTTTGCATCTGATCAGTTTTATCTGCGAAGTATTCAGAAAATTTCTCCCCCAAAGAACATGTTGCCCCTCTGAAGGAGGAAATGCAGTGTGGATCGCCTGTTTGAAGACACTGGGTTTTGATGAGGCTTGTGTGGAGACCCCAGATAAGCCTCAGAAGGCGAGCCAAGCGGGTGGGGGGGGGGACCACGCTTCTCCGAGGAGCCTCGCATGCATCCACCGAGGCCCTCCATTTCACGTGTTTACCAATTGAGAAAGCACACCCAGCTGGCGGGAGGAATTGCTTCCAGATGACATTATGGGAAAGGAAAACACGTATTATAAAAAAGCTGCAGAATGCAAACCAGAGCATGAACGCTCTGCGGGCCAGGGTTTCATATGGACCATTTCCTGATATTGTGCAATCAGCCAGCTCCAGGGCCAGCAATGTGAACATTGTGAATGGTCCCCTGGGCTCGGCTGGATTGGACAGAATTTGGTAGTGGGGGGGTGTCACTTGACCTCGCTGGACCATCAGACATTTCTCCTCAACAACTCCTTCCCACTTTCACTGGGATTCCAGAGAAAGCCCCAGAAAAAGTTTTCTATGTTGCTGAATTCCGTGGGTAAGAGAAATTGTTGAACAGCAAGGACATTTTGGATGTGTGTCTTAGTCCCCCAGTGCAAAATTTGTTGTGTGGGCTTTCTCAAAGATTTTAGAAGCTCTCTAACGAGCTGGAATTAAAATGTCTCTTTACTAATTTGGTTTTACAGGTCACTGGATAAACCTACTTAGAGGGGTTTGGAAGAGGATTAGGACATTTGCGTCTCTCCCAAGTTGACTTTCCAGGCGGGGTTAGTGAGCAGCTGGAGGCTCCCTTGGCCGGGGCCAGAGCTCTTCGAAGAGGCGGGAGTTTAAGGCCTGGCAAGCACTGTAACTGCTTTATCACTTTCAAATGGAAAAGCTTAAATGCATGACATATATTCCCAAGTCTGCCTGCCCAGAAAGAAGCCATAAAGCCCAGCATCCCAGGACAAAGAAGCCGCCCAAACCATCCAGTTACTGTTGTTGCTTCAACCTGAAACAGCTCTCTTAACCCCCGCTGGGAGAGAATGGACTTTAGAAGTGAGCCATTTGCCTTCACACATAGACTTGCCTTAGACTACAGCGGCCAGCCAGAGCAGCTATCTAGGCTGGGGTATGCCTATAACCCCAAACCCAGGACGTGAGACAGTCAGCCTATAATATATAGTAAGATCCATTCTATTCCATTTACTCCATCTATTCTATTTCATTCTCTTTAATCACATTTCAAATGCCACCAGCAGCTAGTGACAGTCACATGAAGCCACACAGAAACAACACTCATGGAATGCTGGCATGGCCACTGCCCTCTTGAACTGTCACAACTGCAATTACCAGGAGACCACATGAGACTGGGCTCATTAACTGTCATTTGAAGGAGGGGAGGGGCTTCCTAGGCCACACTTCTCTCCAAGGATTTATATACAGTTAATGGTTACTAGGGGAGAGAAGGCTCATGAGGTCACACTCCACCCTAGGAGTGAATTATAAACACTTAACAGTTGCTAGGGAAGAGAGGAGAGAGAGAGAGAGAGAGAGAGAGAGAGAGAGAGAGAGAGAGAGAGAGAGAGAGAGAGAGAGAGAGAGAGAGAGAGATTTTCTTAACAGGGTAGCTGACCATACATTGCCCATGCCCCTTTCTTTCACTCATGATCATGTCAGTAAATCCAATTAGATTCATTGGTTCACCAGGCTCCACTTGCAGGGATTCTTTGTTTCTGTTGCCTATCTTAGATAAGCAGACATTTGCTCATGTCTCCTCAAAAATGTTCACAACAAATGCATTCATTTATTTTAACAAATATTTATGGTGTGCCACCACAGTGAAAGAGGATATAAAATCTTGGTCCTCTTGGAGTTTATGCTCTAAAAAGGAAGGAAAACAGTAGACAATAAAAATTATGAATAAGGCACTTTTTCTAGTAAGTTGTTGTAAAATGATGATGTACTCAAGTAATTAAGAAGCTAGGAACAGGAGGATTTACCAAGTGGTGGCAGAGTTCAGAGAAAACAACAAGGATTAGTGTCATACCCATTTCTCTACTACGAGGGGCCTGAGGGAACAAAAGCTGGGCAGTTTCAGAAGTCTATGAGAAGAGCTAGAGGGATAGAGCTAACTGTCAGAGCTATGGCCTCTGCTAGAGTCAGCCAAGGGCACTATGATAGACAAAAGGCCTAGGATTCCCTAACCTCTTCCTTCTCAGAGCTCCTGCTGGTCCAGGGAAGCATAACCAGGGTAGAGGAGTACTGAGCCTGGAAGGACAGAATATCTACCACAGCCCTTCAGCCAAGGAGAAGGGAGCATATGCCAGCAGGGTAGGAG
>PVHP010010985.1:0-35679 GCA_004024765.1 Zapus hudsonius
GAGAGAGAGAGAGAGAGAGAGAGAGAGAGAGAGAGAGAGAGAGCGCACCACCAGGGCCACCACCTTGTGGGTTGGGCTTATGTGGGTACTGGGTAATTGAACCCGGGGCCTTAGGCACTGGAGGCAAGTGCCTTAACTGCTAAGCCATCTCTCCAACCCCCTGGTTTTGATTCTCAACAGGGGTTTATTCTTGCTAGAGACATAGCAAAGACCCTGTTGAACTATAAACTATAGCTTCCACCTGGACACTTTGGACTGTCAGGGCAAGATGGTCGCCATCTTGTGAGGTCTCATCCACCTTGATGGGTACGAGCAGGTGGAATGTGTGCAGGGAGGAATGTGTATGCCCCTGGTATAGTCTTTTTAATTTTTGTTTTGTTTTGATGAGGCAGGTCTAGTGTAGTCCTAGCTGGCATCAAACTCACCATGTAGCTGAGGCAGGCTGTGAATGCCTGATTTATTCATCAAGTACTGGGATTATATGCAAATTGTCACATATATGGTAATATAGTGATGGAGGCTGTGCATGGATAAAATTACCAGGATTCAGACTTCACAAGGATGAGAGTTTGGGACATACTATCAAGTGAGCAACTGTTGGCAACAGGGTGCCAGGGTCTTTAGGATGCAGAGCAGAGAAGGGATATAGTGAGTACCAAGTATGGTCATGAGAGCCACGGAGGCTGTGATTTGTTGTGCTAACCTCCTTCTAAGTTTTCCCTTAGAAGACAGACCTACCACAGCCCTGGAGGAGCAGCTTCCCAAGTGCTTTCATGAAGTGCAGCCACGTGGACCACAAGGGAAATGGTGACAGATAGGGAGAGGTGTCAATCAAATCCTCCTTCAAACTAGGGCTCACAACATAGATACTGGAGGCCGAAAATTAATAGTGGGTACAGTGGTGCATGCCCTAGCACCTGGGTCTGGTGGTGCATGTCCTAGCACCTAGATATGGTGGTGCCTTCTCTAGCACCTGGGTCTGTTGGTGCATGCCCTAGCACCTGGGAGGCTGAGACAGGAGACTGGTGAGCTCAAGGTCAGTGTGAGCTACCTTAGTACAGAGACCATAAGAAGAAAAAAAAAATGTCTTTTGAAAGAAATGGGGTGGGGGAGATGGATCTCAGCATGACTCAGTGGTTAAGGGTGCTTGCTTGAAAAGCCTGTAGACCAGTCTAGCAGTTTGTTTGCTGCAACAGGAGACCCTGTCTCAAATAAATGGAACATAGACACCTGGAAGTTATCCTCTGATCTCTACACAAACACAACACACACACACAAACACACACACACACACACACACACACTAAATTAGTAAATAAATATAAATAAACCAGGCTTACTCCTCAGCTGTACGAAGTGTGTGACGCACTGTTAAGGTTCTCATCCTGTGTTTCTCTCAGGGTGGTCCCCAGCCCATGACAGAGTGAGGCTTAACTAGTTCCACTGAACGTGGAACCCCTTTAAGGGACAATCTGCCCTGGAGTGCTCTGAAGGAGGCACAGTCCTGTTTTTGCCTCTTTCATAGACGTCATCCCCTCACCCTCTCAAGCCTTTACATTCCTAACTTCTTTTCAGGGTCTACTTCTGGGAAAATCTAACAGGGATAACAGTAGGTTTAGAATCTGGTCCCTGAACTCAAGTCATTTACCCTTGGGATGCTTGTGTAATCAGAATGGCTATTCTCTCACATATAGTTAAAGGTAGTTATCGCTTTGATGAATGTGTGCAGAAGAATGCAATGGAATTTGAAAATCACTAGGAACACGATTGTGGTTTCTATTAAAAGGTCTAAAGAGTTAAAGCTTTTCCCAGATTACCAAACAATCCTCCCTAGTTTTCAAAACTTCAAAGACTCAATAGTTGTCAAGCCTTTTCAAAGTTGGTATGGTGTATGTGGTTTTTCTGTAGCTTTACTTATTCCCAGGGAGTAATTTACACACTTAGATATCTTGTTTGACAATCAGATATAGACGTAAATAAAGAACTATAGTACTACAGTAACCTGTCATGGGAATTTTGGGTTGTTTCTTTTGATTTCTAAGACAACAATTACTAAAATAGAGAAACAAGAAACATTGAAACTTCTCTTTTGACAAAAACACAGTGGAAACAGTGTTGGGGGAAAATACTGAACAACTGTGTAGCCATGAACCAATTTCCCCTGGCAGTCTTGTGATAAGAGGCAATTTTTAAAAAAAGAAAAGGCAATGTGGATAAATAGTACAGTTTTAACATATTTTAAATTTATATATGTTCTGGGCATGGTGGCGCACACCTTTAATCCCAGCACTCAGGAGGCAGAGGTAGGAGGATCACCGTGAGTTCAAGGTCAGCCTGAGACTACAGAGTGAATTCCAGGTCAGCCTTGGCTAGAGCAAGAAACTACCTGGAAAAACCAAAATAAGCAAACAAAAAAAAATTATATATGTACATAAAATGTTTCTTTTTGCTTTGAGACAAGGTCTCACTCTATAGCCCAGGCTGTCCTAGAACTCGTGCTAATCCTCCTGCCTCAGCTTCCCAAGTGTTGACACTTGTAAGATTTTTCTTATGAAGGTATTTTAACATATGGTCTTTGAATTCATACTTATATGATGTATAAGTATACGTACAACATAATATGTATGTATGATGTATAACATAGAGTTGGTGATCACATCAGTAATTTTATCAGAAAAACTTTTAAAATTATTTATTTATAAGAGTGCATGTGTCTGTCTGTCTATTTGTCTTTCTGTATGGGCACCAGTGAACATCAGACACTTGCACTGCTTTGCATCTGGCTTTATGTGGGTGCTGGAGAATTAAAACTGGGCCAACAAGCTTTACAAGCAAACACCTTTTACTGCTGAGCCATCTTCCCAGCCCCAGAAAAACTTTGAGCAGTTACTTTTTCGTAGAAAAAGGGAGATTTTTCTATACTGCACTTTTGTTTGTTCATTTAGTGATTCTAATTGGCAGTGGACTTTCTTTCCTCCAGTACTTAATTTTCTTACCTTATATTTTGTGGTGGTGGGGATTGAACCTAGGGCCCTCTGCATGCTTGGTAAACACTTTACCACTGAGTTCCATCTTCTTGCTTTGTCCAGTGTTTTAAAAAGTATGTTTTTGGTGAGGCGTGATGGTGCATGCCTTTAATCCCAGCACTTGAGAGGCAGAGGTAGAAAGATCACTGGGAGTTCAAGGCTAGCCTGAGACTACATAGTGAATTATAGGTCAGCTGGGCTACAGACCCTACCTCGAAAAACAAAATAAATGAATAAATAAATAAGTAAATAAATAAATAGTATGACTTTGATTTGGATTCCAGAGTTAACAGAAATTCACAATTATAAGCTTTGAAAATATGTATTTTTTAAAAAAATATTTTTCTTTGCAAGCAGAGAGAGATAGAGAGAAGAGAGACGAACAGAGAGAATGACCCACCAAGGTCTCCAGCCACTGCAAATGAACTCTAAATGCATGTGCCCCATTGTGCATCTGACTTTAAGTGGGTTCTGGGGAATCAAACACAGGTAGTTAGGCTTTGCAGGCAAGCTCCTTAACCACTGTGCAATCTCTCCAGTCCTGAAAATATGGTTTTTTTGTAGCAGATTTTCATACTGTTAAGTTCATTGTCTCATAACCAGGAAATGTTAGGAAAACAGACAACAAGGCATGAGTGAGGCAAAGGAGATCTGTTGAAGAAAAATGGTAGAAAAGTCTGAAAATATCAGGACAAGCATGTTTATTAGAATTTTAGCTGGTATCCAAAGAAGGGAAAGAGAAGAGGGAGGGGAAGGAAAAGCTATGCTTTTTGAGTTAGAATCCAGAAAAGCGAACAGGCTCAGCAGTGAGTCTATGAGCAATTGCAACCTGGAAAGGGCTTCTGTAGATTTAACTTAATTTAATTATCTCATTAAAGAAATAAATGTTCCTCCCACCTCCTTAGCATGTCTATAGGTAGGTGAGGGTTGTCACTTTTTTGTTGTTGTTGTTTTCAAGATAGGGTCTAGCTCTAGCCCAGGCTGACCTGGAATTCACTCTGTAGTCTCAGGGTGGCCTTTTTTTTTTTTTTTTTTTTTTTTTTTTTTTTTTTTTTTTTTTTTTTTTTTTTTTTTTTTTTGGTTTTTCGAGGTAGGGTCTCCCTCTAGCCCAGGCTGACCTGGAATTCACTGTGTCGTCTCAGGGTGGCCTCGAACTCATGGCGATCCTCCTACCTCTGCCTCCCGAGTGCTGGGATTAAAGGCGTGCACCACCATGCCCGGCATATATATATATATATATATATATAATTTTTTTTGAGGGTTATCACTTTAATTAAGTGATTGGCAGACTTAACTCTAAAGAAACGGGATGATTAGAATCATATCACAACCCAGGGCCAGAGGTAAAGCTATATTTGCTTTCCCTCAACAAAAGCCCAATGCTTTCATCCTCTTCTTCTCTTTCTTTTGGTATTTTATCTTATTTATTTATGTCTTTATTTACTTTTGATTTTTCCAGGTAGGGTTCTTCTCTAGTCCAGGCTGATCTAGAATTCACTATGTAGTCTCAGGGCGGTCTTAAACTCATGGCGATCTTCCTACCTCTGCCTCCTGAGAGCTGGGATTAAAGAGGAGAACCACTCATGCCCAGCTTCTTTTGGTATTTTAAATACTATGGAACAGCAACGGTGAGGTTTCCCTTTCTAAAGTTACGAGGGAAATCAGAGGTTGGGTCTGCCCTTCAATGACCTCCAAGTCCAATGTCCACATCATCTATAAATCATCAGTTTCATAGAAAGAGCTATAAAAAAGTTTAAAAATTAAAAGCCTTTTTCCTTTTTTGCTCATCTTGCTTTGGGGGAGGGAGTAAGCATGGCATGTCAAAAATGATACAGGAATTTAGGGTATCCTGGCCCATGCACCAATAATGATAAAGAAGTTTTGGGGTTCCTTGCCAAGGCATCAATAGATAGGCCTATACACCAACAATTTTGGGGTGTTCTTGCTTTATTAATCTGATGAATGAAATTGACAGCCCAGAAATTAAGGTTCAAAAAGACTTATTTTTTAATATTTTATTTACTTATTGAATTTGAGAGAGTGTGTGTGAGAGAGGGAGAGAGAGAGAGAGAGAGAGAGAGAGAGAGAGAGAGAGAGAGAGAGAGAGAGAGAGAGAGAGAGAACAGGTGCACCTAAGCTTCCAGCCGTTGCAAACAAACTCCAGACACATGCGCCACCTTTTAAATCTGGTTTTACATGGGTCCTGGAGAATCGAACTCAGGTCCTTCTGCTTTGTAGGCAAACACCTTAACCACTAAGCCATCTCCCCAGCCCAAAAGATTCTATTTTTAATGTCTATAATTATGGAAACTGTCAAAAAAGTTTTTAAAAAGCAAAATACAGTGTATGAAGGACATTAAAAATGAAATATAGATTTGCTTAAAAAGAAAGAAAGTGAAATAATGGAAGAGTGAAATCAAATGAAGGAAACAGATCATGCTGAAATAAATCCCATTAAACATAAAAAGAGATTTTATTATGGCTGAGAGCTTTAAGGAGGGTGAGCTTTTAAGAGAAGGGGAGATTAAGGAAAGGAAGGAAGACAGCTTTTACCCAAGGAGGTAAGAGGGGAGTTTGGGAAGCCCACCTCAAAACTCAGATTGGGAAATTTTATATCCGCCCCATGGATGGGTGACTGGTTTAGGCAGGCTAGTCCTGATGTCAGTGTCTGGGGTCAGGATTTCTGGAAATGGACAATCTTCCTAGGAATCTTAATTCTCTACAAAGGCCTTCTCAGAAAGGAGTGGGGCAGATACAAGGAAAGACCAAAAGCCTCTGACATTTCTAACCTGCCATAAAGTGAAATGACCTAGATTTTCCCCTACTGGCCCCAGGACAATTCTGGCATTTAGCTAAGAGAAAGCCATCCACCTTGTGGCCCGTCACTTCTAAACTGCCTGCCTTACAAGCAGATCTATAGCTCTAAAGTGTCCAGTCAAGTGACCGCATTGAAACTTTTGCCTGTTCACTCTGATGTCAACTGCCTAGATTTGACACACATTTTTCTTTTTAAACAAAATATTTTATTTATTCATTTTCAAGCAGAGAGAGAGAGAGAGAGAGAGAGAGAGAGAGAGAGAGAGAGAGAGAGAGAGAGAGAGAGCGCACCAGGGCCACTACCTTGTGGGTCTGGTTTATGTGGGTCCTAGAGAATTGAACCTGGGGCCTTAGGCACTGGAGGCAAGTGACTTAACCGCTGAGCCATCTCTCCAGCCCAGCCATCTCTCCAGCCCGACACACATTTTTCAAAATGTGGCTAAAAGTAAAAGAATTCCCTTTACACCTTTCTGGGATGCAGAATACCTACCTGCATAGTGGCTTGAACGCTCGTAGGAAAGAGACTGTCTGTAATGTAAATTGGATTATAAAATCTACAATATGTGACATCATGGATCATGGTTAAATATGAAGTTACCCAGGTCTTCAGATTGATGTGATCTCTGTCTGTCTGTCTCTTTCTTTTTTGAGACAAGTTCTCATGCAGACCAGGTCGGCTTTGAACACCTGATCCTCTTGCCTACACCTTCCAAGTTCCCGGATTCTGGGTGTGTTTGTTTGGTTGATTTTTCGAGGTAGGGTCTCGCTCTAGTCCAGGCTGACCTGGAATTCACTCTGTAGTCTCAGGGTGGCCTGGAACTCATGGCAATCCTCCTACCTCTGCCTCCCGAGTGCTGGGATTAAAGGCGTGGGCCACCACACCCGGTTTACAAATGTTTTTTTGTTTTGTTTTTTTGAGTTAGGGTCTCCCTCTAGCCCAGGCTGACCTGGAATTCACTCTGTAGTCTCAGGGTGGCCTTGAACTCTCATGGTGATCCTCCTACCTCTTCCTCCAGAGTGCTGGGATTAAAGGCGTGCGCCACCACGCCCGGTTTGTGTTTTGTTTTTTGTTCTGGGTGTGTTTGACTTGACTATTTTGTATGTGTATTCTGGAAATAACTTGAAGGGCTGAAGCCCCGTGACTTCCAAAAGAGGTTCACAGAACAGTACTACCACGAAAGCTAAAACAGCACCCGACAGAGTTGAAATACACAGTCCACACTCTCGGACATGATTGAATTCCATTCTGTGAGAGGGCTCTGGGTCGTCTCCAGACACTTTCCTATCTTAGATTTTGTCTCAAGGACGGTAGGGGAGAATCCAACATTTTGGGAAAGCCAATAAAGTTTCGCTCTGAGTAAGTACTTCTTTCGGATCCTACTGCACTTCCATCCAGATGACCTCAGGGAATGCTTCTTGGAATTCCTGGAGTTCTAAAAGTCTCAGTTCCTCTTGGACTTGGTTCCTTTTTCATCAGGGGTTCAAGGCCACCTGTGCCACGTGACCCACCTGTCACTTCCATAACCTTGGGACACTCCCCGTCTCCCCCCACCATCTGGCGGGCCCCAGGCTCCAGAGGGGCCGCAGGGAGTCCGCACGGCGCGTGCGCAGGCGCTCGTGGGCGGTGCAGAGGGACGCGGAGGGGCGGGGCGCCGTGCGCGCGCATGCGCGGGAGAGACGGAGGGAAAGGGGGGGTGTGCGCGCCGCCGCCGCCGCGTCACCAGCGTGCCGCACGTGCCCGTGTTTACGTCCCTCGTGGAGCCGCCGACGTCAGCAGCCGAATGGCAACATTGTGGCGATGGTGAGGCGCCGAGTTTAGGAGACGCGTCGGTCGGCGGGAAGCAGCACCCGGGCCGAGGGTGCGGGGAGGTCGGTCGGGTCGGCCGGAGCGAGCTGCGGACACGCGCACCCCGCGGGCCGACCGGGCCCCGCGGCACGTACCCACCCGCGACGCGAAGCGGGGCGGCCGGGTCGGGGTGTGTAAACAAACAGACTGGGCCGCGCGTGACCATGTGAACTACCTGCTCCCGGGACGCGCATTGTCTCTCCCGCCACAAAGGAAGGAGCCCCGGCGGGCGGGAGGCGCGGGCACCGGCGGGGGAACCGGGAGAGCTGCTGGCTCCGGCCGGCCGGCCGGCCGGCGGGCGCGCAAAGATGGCTGAAGGCGCCCGGCGGTGCTGAGCGGGGGGCGCAGCGCAGGACAGCCGCCGCCGACACCTCGGCCGGGTCCGGTCCGGTCCGGCGTCACCATGTCGTTCGCGCTGGAGGAGACGCTCGAGTCCGACTGGGTGGCCGTCCGGCCCCATGTGTTCGACGAGCGCGAGAAGCACAAGTTCGTCTTCATCGTGGCCTGGAACGAGATCGAAGGCAAGTTTGCCATCACCTGCCACAACCGGACGGCCCAGCGGCAGAGGAGCGGCTCCCGGGAGCCCGCCGGGGCGGCGTCCGAGGGCCTCCGTGGGCCCCGCAGCCCGGTCCACCAGGGCCGGCCCGAGGCCGCGGCCGGGGCGGCCGGGATCCGCAGTCCCGGGCCGCGGAGGAGCCCGGCCCGGGCGGACGGAGACTCTCCGCGGAGCGCGCGCGGCCCGCGGGGTCCGGGGGGCCGAGCACCGGACAGTCCTCGGAAGAGCCCCGCACGGGCTCAGGCCAGCCCGGTTCGGAGAGGCGCCGAAGCCCGAGATGTGACCGGGCCGGCGGCCGCGGCCGCCCCTGCCCCGCCGGTGTCGTCGGTGCGCGTCGTGAGCGCCTCCGGGACCGTGTCCGAGGAGATCGAGGTGCTTGAGATGGTGAAGGAGGACGAGGCGCCCCCGCCGCCGCCGCCGCCCCCCGACACCGAGCAGCCCCCGTCGGCCGGCGATCTGGAATCTGCAGCCGAAGAGTGCAGCTGGGCCGGGCTCTTCTCCTTCCAGGACCTGCGCGCCGTGCACCAGCAGCTGTGCTCGGTGAACTCGCAGCTGGAGCCGTGCCTCCCGGTGTTCCCCGAGGAGCCGTCGGGCATGTGGACCGTGCTGTTCGGGGGCGCCCCCGAGATGACCGAGCAGGAGATCGACGCTCTGTGTTACCAGCTCCAGGTCTACCTGGGCCACGGCCTGGACACCTGCGGCTGGAAGATCCTGTCCCAGGTGCTCTTCACCGAGCCCGACGACCCCGAGGAGTACTACGAGAGCCTCAGCGAGCTGCGGCAGAAGGGCTACGAGGAGGTGCTCCAGCGGGCCCGCAAGCGCATCCAGGAGGTGAGACCCGGTCCCGGGCCAACACAGGGCTCCCTTGACCTCGCTGTGGCTTGAATCTGAGCTGGGAAGAAGTCTCTGGGCTTCCTCCTACTTTTTTTTCCGTATGGATTCAATGTAATAGGTGCACACAATTTATTCTCTGTACTGGTAACGAGATTAAAGAAAGCTCTGGGTGGGGGGAGGTGTTCTGTAAACTTGGGCTAACTAAGCCACTCACTGCCCCTAAAACGTTTCTTTCCCCGCCCGGGTCAGCTTTATTGGTGTTAAAATAGTTGTCTTCTGGAGCAAAGTTGATCCGCTTTTGTCTTCCTTCATGTGTTTTGACACATGGGCCGATTTGAAATCTGTTTTTATTTTTCCTATGGTTTTTTTTTTTATTTTCCGGTGCTGAGATTGGAAGCAGGGTAGTGTGTATACAGTTTACTCCAAGCGTGCATTGTACCACTCAGCTTCAGCGCCAGCCCTCAATTCATAATCCCCTCCCACCACACTCCCTTTCCCCCTCCCCCATTCCTCCCTTTTCCCAACTAGTCTCCTCTATTTTATGTCATCATTTTTCAAATGAGTGGCTTGTTCAAATGAAAAAGAACCAACTAACAATTGGACACGTATATTTTTAGACTCTGTCAAATCTTTACAGATGGTTCGAGTTTCAGTCCTGCTTTAGGGAGAAGATCTGGGCAGGAATGCTCATTATGCTCTTGTCTGTAGAAGCTTTCACATACTCTAGTCCTTAAAATACTGAGGAAAATGCCTGAATGGCCATCCATGTGGAGCTCTACAATGTGTTTCCTGTTAGGCCTACTTAACCAGCCACTGCTGAGGGAACATTACTGAGTTAAGGGCACTTGTTTGCAGTCTGATGTCCCAGGTTTGATTCCCCAGTACCCACATAAAGTCAGGTACACAAAGTAGTACATGCTTCTGGAATTCTTTTGCTGCAGCAGAAGGTCCTGGCCTCACCATATTCTCTCTCTCTCTCCCTTTCCTATCTCTCTCCCTCTCCCTCTCCCTTCCTCTCCCTCCCTCTCCCTCTTCTTCCCTCCTCTCCCTCTTCCTCCTCCCTCTTCCCCCTCCCTTTCCCTCTCTCTCAAATAAATACAAGAAGAAGAAAAAGAAAAACACCCTTATTTAAAAAGTTTATTCCTAATAGACAGTACAGGTAGTTTTTCAAAGCAGTGTTTTGTTAGTACAAATTAAGTTTGGAGTGGGTCAGGAATGCTCTTCTTAGCCTGGCGTGGTGGCACACACCTTTAATCCCAGCACTCGGAAGGCAGAGGTAGGAGGATTGCTGTGAGTTCAAGGCCACCCTGAGACTACATAGTGAATTCCAGGTCAGCCTGGGCTAGTGCGAGACCTTACCTAGAAAAACCAAAAAAAAAAAAAAAAAAAAAAAAAAAAAAAAAAAAAAAAAAAAAAAAAAAAAAAAAAAAAAAAAAAAAAAAAAAAAAAAAAAAAAAAAAAAAAAAAAAAAAAAAAAAAAAAAAAAAAAAAAAAAAAAAAAAAAAAAAAAAAAGAAAAAGAAAAAAAAAAGAAACAATAGCAACATATTTCTGCTGCATTCATGTATAGAGTGCAAAGTTAGCACTAAGATGCCCTAGGCATACGGAGCAATGTCGAAGAAGGTTCAGAAGGAGAAGTATGATATATGTAATAAGTGGCCCGTGAGCATATAGACCCAAGGTGGGTGGAAGGGAAAAACAGGATGTTTTTGAACACAAATAAATGGTTGGCTGGCTCACCATCTCTTCCTACACACCACTGAGCTACCTTTGCGATCCTAGAATAATAAAATCTTGGACTTGACAGGATCTTCCACCTTTACATGAATGTAATTTATAACATTCTTACTCTATGATGTTTCATTAGGCATCTCTTCCACTTTGGCCTACTTAGTCATTATAAAGTCTTCTTTGCTATGGCAGAAATACAGGAATGCTCTTCTTTTTTAAAGTTTAATTGAATTTTTTTAATTAAATTTTTTCTTGTTGTTGTTTTTTCGAGGTAGGGTCTCGCTCTAGCCCAGGCTGACCTGGAGTTCACTATGTAGTCTTAGAGTGGCCTCCAACTCACAGAGGATCCTCCTACCTCAGCCCCTAAATTTATTTGTCTGTTTGTGAGGAGGGAAGAATGGAAGAAGAGAGAGAGAGAGATACCAGAATGGACTCCATGGACACATGCCTCGTTTTGTGTGTCAGGCTTTACATGGGTACTGGGGAATTGAACTTGGGCTCTCGGGCTTTGCAAGCTAATGCTTTTAATAGCTGAGTCATCTTTCCAGCTCAGGAATGCTCTTTTTTATGGTGTTTCTATTCCTGACATTGGTGTCATCTTCTGTATAAATACTTGAGTCTTGCTGTTATTCCCGGAAGGTAAAACTTTTTTTTTTAATATTTTATTTATTTGAGAGAGAGAGAGGAGAGAGAGAGAGAGAGAGAGAGAGGCAGACTGAGCGAGAATATGGGTGCACCAGGGCCTCCAGCCACTCCAAATGAACTCCAGACACATGCGCCCTCTTGTGCAGCTGGCTGTATATGGGCACTGGGGAATCGAACTCTGGTCCTTCTGCGTTGCTGGCAAATGCCTTTATTGCTAAGCCATCTCTTCAGCCCCTGAAGGTAAAACTTTTTTTGTATTCTTCATAGGCAATCAGGTGTTCTTGCTAGCCTTGAATATTTAGGAAATACTTCTTTCTCATACCTCTACAACTTCAGTATCCCGACTCTTCAGCCCTTCCCTTTTTTTTTTTTACTTTATACTAAATATCACCCACCATAACCTGATCCTAAAATCCCAAGATCTGTTTTCATTTCTCCTTTCATCATCTCTCTTCCTTAAATAGAATATATGTTTATTTTTTAATATTTTATTTATTTGCAAGGAGAGAGAGGAGAGAGAGAGAGAGAGAGAGAAAACAAGGACCTCCTGCCACTGCAAACTCCAGATGCATGAGCCACTTTGTGCATCTGCCTTTATGTGGGCACTGGGGAATCAAACCCCGGTTCTTAGGCTTTGCAGGCAAGTGCCTTAACCGCTGACCCATCACTCCAGCCCAGAATGGTGGTGGTGATGGTGGTGTTATTGTTTTTGTTTTTTCTGCTTTTTCAGGTAGGGCCTCTAGCTCAGGCTGCCCTGGAATTCACTGTGTAGTCTCAGGGTGGCCTCAAACTCACATCAGGATTAAAGACATGCATCACCAGAACTGTCCAGAATGTAAATTTTAAATATGTGGGCAAGTGTACATTTTTGGGGAGAATGCCTTTTATCAAATTTCTAAAGATATACAAAAAGGATTGTCAAATGAGCTTTGTAGCAAGTACGATGGGGCAGTGTTAGCACTCCAGAGGAGGCTGGGAATCATTTGAGTAAGTCGTTGGGCAACATAGCAGAGCTCTTGCCTCAAAAATACAAATGTCTCATACAATTTAAAGAACCACATGAAAGATTTAGGGCTTGTTTGTGGTGGTTTATTTTCCATAATAAAACACTGCTTCATTTTGAAATTCCCCCCCAAAAAAAGTCAACATCTAGAACACCCCTCCCCACCACCACCATTATAAATTATCTGCTCGGTTTTGTAAGGGTCTGATACCTGCATAAGAGTTTAATTGTTGGGATACCTTAAGATTTAATATGGGCTGCCAGCTCTGTAATCACAGATTCTGGAGAATGACATGTTCAAGGCTTGCTTGTGCTTCAGTGTGAGTTCTGTGACATCCTGGGTAACTTTAGTGAGATTGTCTAAAATGTAGCCAGGCTTGGTGACTCATGCCTTTAATCCCAGCACTGGGAAGGCTGAGGTAGGAAGATCATGTGTGAGTTCAAGACCAGCCTGGATTCGAGTGAGTTCCAGGCCATTCTTGGCTAGAGTGAAACCCTACTTCAAAAAATAATAAATAAATAAAAAATGAAAAGAGGCCTGGGAAGACAAGTCAGTGAGAGAGCACTTACTTACCATGCATGAGGCCCCGGGTTCAATCCCCAGTACCACAAAGAAAAAAAGCAGTTCGGTCATAAGTATCCCATGTGTTTGTTTTCTGCTGAAAGTTCTTGTTAATGATTCCCACCTTTGAGCAAATGACTGTTAATTATTATAGTTTGTGAGGATCTACAATTTATACACTACTAAGAAGTTATTTTTAGATGACAAATGAATTCTAAGATTGTGTACTCCTTAAAAAACTTCAAATGTGAAATTTGTTACTGCTAGGTTTGTGTTGGACTTTTACAAGGGTTTACTGATACTGAATAATTTTATGAATATAAGTGCCACCAAGATTTCTGAGCAGTTCAGCTGTAGGCCTTGGTTGTTGGTCAGAGCTGACATTTATATTACAGTATGTGTACATAGATAGGTGGCCCAAACTGAGGCTTACCTTTGATGACCTGGATACTGTAACTAATGGTTTCTGTATCACACAGCTATTCTTGAAATGATTGATTGTGGCGCTTTAGCTAGGAAATCTTAGTTCTGATGGGAAGCTTGATTAAGATCTAAAAATCCATGTTTACTTTGAAATTAATTTATGTTTTTAAAAATGTGCTGAATTCTATTTTCATTCCAGTTGAAACCACACTTCGAGGGGAGCATGTGCTTTTAAAAAGGTGCACAATACAGTTTACCTATGTTTGGAGTTGAGGGACCTGGGTTTGATTTAGGACTTGCTGCTCCTCATGAATTTGTTTTTATTTTTTTGGGTTTTTTTCAAGGTATGGTCTCATTGTAGCCCCAGGCTGACCTGTAACTCACAGAGATCCTCCTACATCTGCCTCTGGAGTGCTGGGTTTAAAGGTGTGGGCCACCACACCCGGCCTCATGACATGCTCTGTTTTTGTTGTTGGTGGTGGTTTTTTTTTTTTTTTTCAAATATTTTATTTATTTATTTGAGAGAGTGAGAGAGGCAGATGGAATAGGCACGCCAAGGCCTCCAGCCACTGCAAACTCCAGACACATGTGCCACCTTGTACAGCTGGCTTCATGTGGCTACTGGGGAATTGAACTTGGGAACTTGGGCCCTTCTGCTTTGCAGGCAAACGCCTTAACTGTTAAGCCTTCTCTCCAGCCTTGTTTTTTGTTGTTGTTTTAATATTTATTTGCAAAGAGAGAGAATGAGAATGGGCACATTAGGACCTTCATCTGCTACAAATAAACTCCAGATGCACGTGCTTCTTTGTGCATATGGCTTTACATGGGTACTGGGGAACTGAGCTTGGGACATTAGATATTGCAAGCAAGTGCCTTTAACTGCTAAGCATCTCTGCAGCCCCTTCATCATTTTCTTTAGTAGTTCATTATTATAGTAAAATTTCACCTTTTTTTTTACCCCCAGGTAGGGGGTCTTTTCTAGCCCAGGCTGACCTGGAATTTACTATGTAGTCTCAGGCTGGCCTTGAACTCACAGTGATCCTCCCACCTCTGCCTCCCAAGTGCTGGGATTAAAGACATGCACCACCACACGAGACCCCCTTTTTTAAAATTTAAAAATATTATATAAGAGAGAGAATGGGCATGCCAGGGCTTCCAGCCACTGCAAGTGAACTCCAGACACCTGTGCCACCTTGTACATGTGGCTTTATGTGGGTACTGGGGAATTGAACTCTGGTCCTTCTGCTATGCAGGCAAATGCCTTAATCACTAAGCCATCTCTCCAGCCCTTGTTTTGTTTTTTGAGGTAGAGTCTCACTCTAGCCCAGGCTGACCTGGAATTCACTATGTAGTTTCAGGCTGGCCTTAAACTCATGGTGATCCTCCTACCTCTCTCTGCCTCCTGAGTGCTGGGATTGAAGGCATGCACCACCACATTTGGCTTGACCCTTTTTTATATCTGAAAAAAGGGTAAGCATAGAAAAAAAATGAATGTGTTTCTAGGTTAGCACTCAGTAAAGTGAAAGCATGAGGATGGCAGCCTTCCTGATAATTTATGGAGGTAGCTTCTCTGCTTGACATTCACCATCACATGGCAGTGAGTTCAACTTGAAGTTCAGACATGAGTCTGGGTGTGAAGTATTGCCCATGGTCTTGTGTTGGTGATTAAGCCTCATACTCAGTTCCCAGCTGGCTGCAGCTTGGAGGGTGGAGCCTTGCTGGAGGAGGTGAGCCTTGGGATGTTATAGCCCAAGACCCCCTTGCCAGACTGCTTCCTCTGCTGTCCTGCTTACCTATACTTCCTCTGTCATAATGAGGCTTCCTACTTAAAACTGTAAGCTGCAATAAACCCATTCTCCCATAAGCTGCTTCTGGTCTGGTGTTTTGTCCTAGCAACTGAAAGTAGCTACCAGTCTAGTATGCTTCCTCCTTTAAAAGCCAACACAAACACCCAGTTCATTGATTTACAGGGGTGAGGTGTGTGTGTGTGTGTGTGTGTGTGTGTGTGTGTGTGTGTGTTTGAGCACACATTGAAAAGGAGAAGGGGGATGATTTGTTAACCACCTTTACTTTCTAAATCCTCACCTGTAACTTAATCAGGTGGTTACTGTTCTCCATGCTGCTTTATTTGGCCCTTTGTTGGCTGCAACATACTTTGGCAGTGAGACTTGAAAATACAGTAGGTGGGCCTTTCTTTGATGTTTAAATGTCTGACATTTCCCGTGTGTGTGTGTGTGTGTGTGTGTGTGTGTGTGTGTGTGTGTGTGTGTGTGTGTTTTCCACTCTAATAGTCTTAAGATCTGCTCCCTCTGAATCTGCCAAGTTGTCTTAACTGTTGATAGAACAGTTAATATCAGGGCTGGAGAGATGGCTCAGTGGTTAAAGTGCTTAACTGCAGAGCCTGACGACCTGAGTTTGATTCCTTAGTACCCACATGAAGCCAGATGCACAAAGTGGTGCATGCATCTGGAGTCAGTCCATTTGCAGTAGATGGAGGCCCTGGCTTGCCCATTTTCTGTCTATCTCTCTTTGCTTGCAAATAAATATTTAAAAAATTAATTTCCAAGGGAAAGAGAAATAGGCGTTGAAGACTGAGTCATCCTTGTCACAAAGTACCTGACATGAACAATTTAAATAGAAGAAAGAGCCAGGTGTGGTGGTGCACGCCTTTAATCCCAGCACTTGGGAGGCAGAGGTAGGAGGATTGCCGTGAGTTCAAGGCCACCCTGAGACTACATAGTGAATTCCAGGTCAGCCTGGGCTAGAGTGAGACCCTACCTTGAAAAACCAATAAATAAATAAATAAATAAATAAATAAATAAATTAATAAATTAATAAATTAATAAATTAATAAAGAGAAGAAAGATTAGTTTGGCTCACAGTTTCAGAAGTCCAGTCCCTGTTAGTGGCGGTGGGCCTGAGGTGAGGCACAGCATCATGGGAGTGATGGAGCAGAGCTGCTCTTCACATAGCAGTCAGGACCTGGGGCTGTAGACAAGACTCTTCAAAGACAGGCTCCCAGTGACCTGCTTCCTCCATAGAAGCCCATTCAGCTGTGGACTCCTGAGTGGATTAGCTCCTCTTGCTCCAGTCACTGCACTGCTTGGGGACCAAGCTTTCGGAACATGAGCCTTTGACACTTCATATGCAAACCATGAAAACTATGGTTCTTGGTGGGTTTTGTTCAAACAAAAATTTGGCTTTTCTAGCTTCTTGTAACATGAAGTTTAAGACAGCACCGAGGTAGAGATTTTATTTTGAAGTGCTGGGGATCTCTGACCCAAGGTCTCCCATGTGCTAAACGTGTGTGCTTACCACAGAAAAACAACCTCAGCTCATCAATTGTTTTCTTAAATTTTGAGTATTTTTTTATGCTTGCCCTTGAAATTTAAATTATTTTTGAGTATGATGAGTAGACTCTTCAGAATGTAGTTAGTTTTATCAAATAGACTGAATAAAACTGGGCCTAATGGACTGGACATTTCAGAGACTTATTTATAGTTTTTTTTTGTTTGTTTTTTTAACAAGTAGGGTCTCACTCTAGCCCAGGCTGCCCTGGATCTCATTCTGTAGTCCCAGGCTAGCCGTCTCTCCAGCCTGGCTGACTTACTATGTTTTTGGGAAAACCTTGGTTATATTCATGTATTGTAATCACCTGTATATGTATCATGAGTATATTGTAATCCCCAAACAACTTAAATTTGTGCTTCTACATATGATTATGCATATGCCTTTTCTTATATATAAGACTTATTTGTAAAAGTGTTTTTGGTGGCTGGAGAGATGGCTCGGTGTTTAAAAGTGCTTGCTGGCAAAGCCGGATGACTCAGGTTCAAATCCCTGGTACCTATGTAAAGCCAGATACACAAAGTGGCTCCTGCATCTGCAGTTTGTTTGCAGTGGCTGGAGGCTGTGGGGCACCTCTTACCACCCTCAACTATAGAACTATGGGAGATGTGGTATATTCTCTATTGCTGCCTAAAATCTGCATCCTTTCCTACCATCACTTTTATTCTCATTTTAAGCAGTTCATAATATTGAATTTGATCCTCCCTTCATTAATATAGTAAAACGAGAAATCTTCCCTACTGGCTAAATATTTCAGGCTAGACTAGAAAGTGTGGAGAAAGATTAGTCAATGATGATAATGTCTCTTGCTTTATTTTTACTTCTCTATTAGTTGGGTGAATTTTGGTATTTGAAATGAAAATTTTAAAAGGTTATGAAAGTTAATGAAGAATTAAGAGAGGAAGTGTATGAAACTTGAAATATTTCATGTAAGTGTAGCATCCATTATTTTTCAAGAAGGAAACGATGTGCTGGGTCACAGAGAAGCTGGTCTACATGCTTGTCTGGTAAACTCTTAAGTCTCTGGCTCCACTGAGGGGCAGCCTGGAGTTGACTCTTGAGCTGCTGTTTGTCCTCTCCTAAGCTAAGTTTTGTGCGACTTAAAGCTAATTTATTAAGTCGGTTCTATTTATGTTGGTGAAAATTGTCTTAAATAAGTTGGGTAGTGAAACAGTTTTTCTTACCTGAATTCTCAGCACGCTTATAAGCTTAGAATTTGAAACTGTAAGGAATCCTAAAATTAAATTATGCTTTTATTTTTCTTTGATCTTATTTAACTGTGTCATTCTCCAGTTACCTTATTCAGTTTACCTCCTTTCCATGTTGTTTATTTTTTTTTATAAAAATATTTTTATCGGGGCCAGAGAGATGGCTTGGTGGTTAAGGCACTTGTGTGCAATGCCTAACAGTCCTGGTTCAGTTCCCCAGTACCCACATAAAGCCAGATGCACAAAGTGGTGCATGCATCTGGAGTTTGTTTGCAGTAGCTGGAGGCCCTGATGTACCCATTCATATTTTCTCTCTCCCTCTCTCCCCTCCTTGCAAATGAATAAAATATTTTATTTACTTATTTGTGAAGAGAGAGACTGGGCACACCAGGGCCTATTATTGCAAATGAACTCCTGACACATGTACCACTTTGTGCCTTTGGCTTTATGTGGGTATTGGGGAATTGAACCCAGGCCTTCAGGCTTTTCAGGCAAGTGCCTTTGACCACTGAGCCATCTCCCCAGCCCTTAGTGCTTTTTTACATGTGCATCTGTGTGTGTGCTCATGTTAATGCAGGTGGGTGGAGGCCAGGAGACAACTCAGCCATGATTCTTTTTTTGTGTGTGTGTGTGTGTGCTTTTATATTTTATTTCATTTTGGTTCTCCTTTCTTTCAAGAATGGGTGGGGACTGAAGAGATGGCTCTGAAGCTAAGTTGTTTGCCTACAAAGCCTAACAATCCAGGTTTAATTCCCCAGAACCCACGAAAAGCCAAATGCATAAAATGATGCATGCATCCGGAGTTTGTGTGCAGCGGCTGGAGGCTCTGCCACACCCATTCTCTCTCTCTCTCTCTCTCTCTCTCTCTCTCTCTCTGCCTGCAAATACATACATACATACATACATACATACATACATACATAAAGAATGAGCTGGGGGGGATGATTCATCAGTGAAAAGTGCTTGCCTGCTGACCTGGATTCAGTTCCAAGCACTATGTAAAACTGCATGTAGAGCGGAACATGCATCTGTGACCCCAAATTATAACAATGGGAGGCAGAGCCAAGAGAATCCACTGTGGTCAGGGTCGACTAGTCTTGGGCTTCTTTTTCTTCCCTTTTTTATTTCAAAGGAGGGTCTCACTCTAGCCCAGGCTGATCTAGAATTCACTATGTAGTCTCAAGGTAGCCTTGGACTCACAGTGATCCTCCTACCTCTGCCTCCCGAGTGCTGGGATTAAAGACATGTGCCACCATGCCTGGCTGCTGATGCTTCCTTGTATCTGGTAGATCATTTGCAGCAGAGACTCTGTCTCTAAGAAGGTAGAGCACAGACACATCAAAGTTGTCCTCTGACCTCCACATGCAGGTCATGGCATGCGCACACACATAAACACACAAATAAACATTAAAAGAGAATGACCCACCAGAATGAGATGGTAAGACCCTATTGCTGAAGACCACATATGCTTGGGCTACAGGTCACTGAGAAATCAAGCTGGAACTCAGCTGGAAACTTTCTCCCTGTTAACCAGTTGACAGAACGCTGGGAAAAGCTATGGCTGCATGTAGCTCTATGGGAGAGAGAAGTCATC
The DNA here is from genome assembly GCA_004024765.1 of Zapus hudsonius. Classification (NCBI taxonomy): domain Eukaryota; kingdom Metazoa; phylum Chordata; class Mammalia; order Rodentia; family Dipodidae; genus Zapus; species Zapus hudsonius. The sequence goes on from PVHP010010985.1 coordinate 19,593, forward strand.
AATGGTGGTGAACAGCAGTGGACTTTGCAAGTCCTAAGATTGGCCAGCCAGACCAGATGTACCCACTGGGGCAACAGTGGCATGTCTATTGTGAGGGAAACCAGCTGTTCTTTAATTGGACTGGAGGCCCGCTTCATAGGAGGGAAAGCATGCCTGGTACTGAAGACCTAGTGAAAACCATATAGTGGGGAGGTCATGCGCCCTAGGGGAGTAACACCGGCTGTTGTCTGGCTAAATGCATATATTATGCCAACCAAACTGCTTTACAAGCACTTGCTGAAAAAAATTAAATGATCATACCCATATAATGCTACTCTCACTTTTGGCCACAGAAGCTTCTCTTTTCAGATGGCAGTGACCACTGGGATAACTCAAGAGACACCATGTTGCTGAGAAGAAATGACAGTGGAGTGTTCAGCACTGGAACATCTCTAACACACTTCCCGAGGCTCGGGGTCCATTGCGGAAGAGGTGGTGGAAAGATTGTAAGAGCCAAAGGAAGGGTAGGACTGCTTACAATGCAAACTTCCAGACACAAGATGCCCTTGATATTCATGACTTCACAGTGCCTGATGATACCTACACATCATGGGAGGAAAAGATGATGATACCAAAACAAAACAGAGACTAATTGAGAGGGGGAAGAGATATGGGAGAGGGTGGAGAAGGAATCACAATGGTTTATGGCCTATAATTATGGAAGCTATCAATAGACAGTTAAAAAAAGGAAAAAAAGAATGAACCTTGATAATATGCCATGTTATTAAATTACTTATTTAAATTATTATTTTTAATTTTTAAAATTTTAAATTTTTTTTTGTTTTTTTGAGGTAGGGTTTTGCTCTAGTCCAGGCTGACCTGGGATTCACTATGTAGTCTCAGGGTGGCCTTGAACTCACGGCAATCCTCCTACCTCAACCTCCCAAGTGCTGGGATTAAAGGCATGTGCCACCACGCCCGGTTTATTACTTTTTATTTTTAAAAAATATTTATTTGCAAGCAAAGAGATAGAAGAGAGAGACAGAGAGAATGGGTGCACTAGTGCCTCAAGCCTCTGAAAATGAACTCCGGATGCATGCACTATTCTGCATCTGGCTTTACTTGGGTACTGGGGACTCTACCTTGGGTGCCAGGCTTCATCGTAACTGCCATCTCACCAGCCGTTTTTTTTAAGTAGGGTCTTGTTCTAGCCCAGGCTGACTTGAAATTCACTATACAGTCCCAAGCTGGCCTCGAACTCATGGCAATCCTCCTACCTCTGCCTTAGAGCTGGGATTAAAGGCATGTGCCACCATGCCTGGCTGTTTATTAATCGTTTATGTACATGTTTGTGTGTGTGTGCATGGATGCACCAGTGGCACTTGCTGCTGCAAATGAATGCCTGTCTGGCTTTATGTGAGCATCTAGGGAACTGAACCCAGGCTAGCAGGTTTTGCAAGCAAGTACCTTTAACTGCTGAGCCTTCACCCAGCTCCTCTATTTAATAAACTGGACGGTATTATTTTAAATAACTTTTTTCCTGTTGAGAGACATTAAGGTATTTTCAGCATTCTGTTCTAGATTTTTCTTCTTTTTTTCATTTTCTTTCTTTCTCTTTCTTTCTCTTTCTTTCCTTCTTTCTTCTTTCCTTCCTTCCTTCCTTCCTTCTTTTTTTTTTTTTTTGAGTTAGAGTCTCACTCTAGCCCAGGATGATCTAGAATTTACTGTGTAAAAACCCCTGGTTGGTCTTGACCTCCCATCATAGCAATCCTCAATTCTCAATTTCCCTAGTGCTTGGGATGAAAACACGAGTCATCTAGATGATTCCCATATTTTAAATGTCAGCATTCTGTTTTGCCCTACTCTTCTTGGTACTTTTCCTAGGATGGCCTTTACCTCTCTTGACAGCTTTAATTACCATCTACTCATGGGTGGCTCCCAAATCTCCAATCTATAGTTTTGTCCAGTCCAGAATTTCCGTTTTCATGGAAAACTCCACTGGGGTATCTAATACATATTTACTACCACTGGGGTTTGAACTTGGGGTTTTGTGCATTTTAGGTGAGCACTTTACCAGATTTCTTGTGTTCCTGGTGAAACACAGTCCCTACTTGCCCCATGTGCCTCCTTCTCCAATGCCTTGTTGTATTATAAATAGCATATGATGACTGAAGCCCTTCCCTGACAACCAGCCCTTTACTAGAACTTGTCCTCCTCAGCATTTCTTGGATCCTATCATTTTCTTTCTTCACTGCCGTTACTCTGTACTTTGGTTTCCTAATTCAGTAAGTGAAGAATTGTATGTGAAGTGCATAGACCAGTATGCTGGTATAGTAGACAGCTCCACAATGCCGGGACGAACATCTAACCAAACACAGTTTTTGTTTTTTTTTTTTCGAGGTACGGTCTCACTCTAGCCCAGGCTGACCTGGAATTCACTATGTAGTCTCAGGGTGGCCTTGAACTCACAGCAATCCTCCTACCTCTGCCTCCCAAGTGCTGGGATTAAAGGCGTGCGCCACCACGCCCGGCCTAAACAAACACAGTTTTATGGGAGGAAGGGATTTATTTCATGTTTACAGATCCAGAGGAAGTTCCATCAATGATGGAAGAAGCTGGCTCCTACTCATAAATCTAAGTGGAGGGAGAGAAACCACCACCAGCTAGCAAACACCAAAAGCAGCAAGCAGGTATCCTGCCAGGGCTCCAACCTTTCTACTTACCTTTGGGCTGGAATTCAGATTCAGAGCCACCCTCCAGTCCTCTGTAGCAGGGGTCTGCCTGCTAGGGGCTGAAGCTGCAGTCAGTTTTAGTAGAGCACCTGAGTCCGTGTTGAGGGTTGGAGAGCATCACAGCTGGTAGCCTCTGAGTGCTGAGAGCACGGCCATCAATTGTTGTGTCACTCACTGCCCTGCAGGTTGTTGCTCTCATCTCGGCCTCCAGTCCCGAGTTTTCTTTTCTTTTCTTTTTCTTTCTTTCTTTCTTTCTTTCTTTCTTTCTTTCTTTCTTTCTTTCTTTCTTTCTTTCTTTCTTTCTTTCTTTCTTTCTTTCTTTCTTTCTCTTTCTTTCTTTCTTTCTTTCTTTCTTTCTTTCTTTCTTTCTTTCTTTCTTTCTTTCTTTCTTTCTTTCTTTCTTTCTTTCTTTCTTTCTTTCTTTCTTTATCCTGCCTCATTCCATTTTGTTCTCTAGTGCAACCACAATGACCTTTATCAAATGCAAAATATTATGATGTCATTTATCTGCTTACAAATACCTGATCAGCATTTCCACGGGGTGTTTGCATGGAGAATGCTTTTTTCTTTGCTCTTTGAATGGCTAACTTCGTTTGCTGAGATACCAGCTTTTAAATGCTGTCTCCTCGGAGAGGCCTTCCTTGACTACCCAAAGATCCAGTAAGCCGCCTGTGTACCTTCTGCCCTATCTTATTTTTTTTTGCATAGACCCTATCATTACTTGATGTTTTTCTGGTTTATTTGCATATTTGTTCATAGTCTCTAATTAGAAGTTGGCCCTTGGCTGTAATTCCATTGACTCACCTGAGGTGATTTCTAGTGCTTACCAGGATGTACCACCGACCGCTGCCTTGAGTCTCCTTGAAACCAAGGAGGCCCACAGGGACTTGTCCTGGAAGGGCCGTGTGCTTTGAAGATGATGGTGAAGGGTGAGAATACAAGACAGCTGAAGGCAGAGCACCTGAGTGGAGTAGAAAACCTTCCAAGGGGGAAGGGAAGGCGAGGCAAGGCTGAAACTGGAAGCTGAGTCACTGGGTCAGAAACCTGGAGAACAGGACAGGAGGTGGAGAGTAAGAACCAACAGGACTGGGATCATAACTGAAGGCAACTGAAGTCATCTTTTTAAATTCTTGCCTTTTTAATCTGGAAGCAGCTTGTGGAGATAGGAAGGGTCAGGTGGTTAACGGACAAGGTCTTGGGTGAGACTCTTTGCCTATGACTGTGTTTTTGGATTTCACATGTACTTTAAAGCCAAGTCCCCAGAAACCCCTTCTCGGTCTCCTTCCAATATCTGCTTTCTGTTCTTTTAAACATACTAGGTTCTGCTAGTTTACCTTTGAAACCAGCTTCCTGTGTGGACACCTGTCACAGGCCTTCATTTTGGGTGGAAGGAGATGTTTCTCGGAACACCTTTTGTCTCTGAACTGGGCTCCAGAGTTCAGGACTGAATTGACCCTGAACCTGGAATTTCTCTCTGCATTTTTTTTTGTTTGTTTTTTTGAGGTAGGATCTCACTCTGGCCCAGGCTGATCTGGAATTCACTATGTAGTCTCAGGGTGGCCTTGAACTCATGGTGATCCTCCTACCTCTGCCTCCTGAGTGCTGGGATTAAAGGCGTGCACCACCATGCCTGGCTCTCTCTGCATTTTGAAGAGGAACATGAGCGTATCAACTGCTGGGTGTTACTCAATCAGGGACGCACAAGAAAGAGTAGTGCTAAGGCCTGCAATCCCAGCATGAGGAAGGATCATGAGTTCCAGGCTAGCCTGGGCTTCATAATGAGACCCTGTTTCAAAGTAGTGGCACACTGGCCATGCACAATGAGGTTATCCGAGGCTGTGCAGTAGGCTTCATGGTTTCTGACCTGGAATGATCCCGTGAGTTTATGTCAGGCTAAAAGCTCTGATATGCCAATTACAGTGGTGACCAGTGCTGTCATTAGCTCTGGGAGGTGTTCTGGGTGTTTTCCTGCCCAGCGTGCTTCTGCAGGCCATTGTGAGAATCATGAGAGTAGAAGCAGAACTTCCCGAGGAGGGGTGTGCTCTGGAAGTCTGGAGAGCAACTGTGTGCAGACAAGATAGTCTAGGCAGGTCATTAGCCCTTTTGAGGACCTACACTCTGCCAGGAAAGCTAAGTAGAGAGAGCCCTCCTAGGGACCCACTGTTAGTGGTCTCCCCAGGGGTGGCCCTTCCCTGGCTCATTCTCAGCCCATAGCTTCCACATACTTCTTTCTAGATTATTTATTAAAGGTCCAGCATGACTCTTAAATTCTGCATAATTTGTTAATAGTTTTGCTGCATGTATATGTGTATATACACAGGCATATACATACCTGTAATACATGTTTGTATATGTGCACATGCATGTGAATGCTCATTGATGTGGAAATCAGAAGTTGACATCAAATGTCTCCTCACTTGCTCCACGATATAGACTTTTTTTTTCAAGACAGGGTCTCATCTAGCCAAGGCTCTATCAAACTCACTATCCACCTGAGACTGGTCCTTACGCCTCCGACCCTTTCCCTCCAGCTCCAAATGCTCGGATTATAGCCATGTGCCACGGGTCTAGCTTCACCTTAGTTTTTGAGACAGGATTTCTCATTGAACCTGGAGTTTTCTGATGTTGCTAGACTATAGTTAGGAAGTCCTCCTGAGGATCCTCCTGTCTCTGCCGCCCTACTGTGAATAAACTCCAGACACATGTGCCACTTGGAGCATCTGGCTTTATGTGGGTACTGGGGAACTGAACTTGGGCTGGCATAGTAAGCAAGTGTCTTTAATCACTAAGCCATCTCCCCATTTTTCAGGTAGGGTCTCCCTTTAGCCCAGGCAGACCTGGAATTCACTATGGAGTCTCTGGGTGGCCTCGAACTCATGGCGATCCTCCTCTTTCTGCCTCCTAAGTGCTGGGATTAAAGGCATGTGCCACCATGCCTAGGTAATCTGCTTTTTAATCCTCTTTTCCCCTGAGACAAAGCATTAGCAGGAATCCTAGGCAAGTCATGAATATGCAGTCTTCCTGCTTTGGTGTCCCAAACTGGGATTGCAAGCACGTGTCGCTGTGCTGGCTAAACTTCTCTTCATCGGTTTTGTTGCACTGGGTTCCGGATAACTCTTGTCCTTTGTACATGTTGTCTCTGTGTCCTTTCTCATAGTGTGTCATGTTCCTTTCCTGCTTATCGAAGCTTTTATTTCAAGTGTGTGTGTGTGTGTGTGTGTGTGTGATGTGTGTGTGATGTGAGTGTGAGAATGTGTGTATGTGTGTAAGTGTGAGTGATGTGAGTTGTGTGATATGTGTGTGTGTGATGCAAGTGTGTGAGTATCTGTGATATGTGTGTGTGATGTGTGCGTGTGTGTGTGTGTGTGTGTGTGTGTGTGTGTGTGTGTGTGTGTGAGTGGGCCACTAGTGGAGGAGATCAGAGGACAACTTTTAGGTGTTGGTCTTGGCCTTCTACCTCCTTTGAGGCAGGGCCTCTCTCTGGTTTTCATGTTGTTGTTGACAGCCGCACTTGTTTCAAACTTCTGCGCTTTTAGGAAAACTCTCCTGCCCCTTCCTCCCATTTCCTGTTGTTAGCATGCTGGGATTATAGAAGCCCACCAAGGCTTCTGGCTTTTTATGTGGAGACTGGGAATCAAACTCAGGTACTCGGGCTTAAGGGGCAAGCACTTTATCTAGTGAGCCATAGCCCCAGCCCTCTAAAGCTTTTTGGACTTTTCCAACCAAACAGTACTGGTTCAAAGCATTTAGCTCTTCCCTTCCTCCTTTTCTCTTTCCTTCCATTTTCTTTTCTTTTTTCCTCTTTCTGTCTTTTTGTGACACAGGATTGGGATGGCTTACAGAGCAGGGTGAGGGGTGCTTACAGGAGCAATGGACAACACAGACGCAGCCCCACCAAGGTAAGTTTCATCCCGTCCTGGATGAGGAACTCCCTGTAGCTGCTTCAACTGGAAGACAGCCAAGCCCCCCCCCCACACACACAGGTGAAGCTGCATCCTTGGAGCACACTTGCAGGCAGCTCCATCGGAGAGTCTCAGCCTCACGCATTGTCGCCCCTTCATAGGGTGGGGTCTTGCAATCCTTTTCCAGACTTGTTGAAGTCTGGAGGCTCTGGCACTTCCTTCCTGCCCACCCCCGCAAGGGATGTTTCATTTTCTAGCTAACATAACTGTGGGGAGTGGCTGCGTGACCTTTAAGATTCAGGTCTCCCAGACTGGACTTAAAATCCCCAGAACCTTTTTTCTCTCTTCAATTCAGAGGACTCTACTATACAACACTCCACCCCTTCCTCCAGCTCTCCATTCTCTCCACTCCCTCTTCTGAGATGTTCCCTGAGCCTTGGAAGGAGTGAGATAGATGTTCATCAATGGCAGTTCATTTGGCCACGATGCCACAGTAATAGTTACTGAGTCTCAGGAGCGTGATGAGTTACGAGTCTTTCCACTGATGAGCCTGTAACAGATGTGCCACTATTGCCCCAGCTGACAAACTTTCCTGGCTGGCCAATCCTGAGGTTTGCAAAGTCCACTGCTGTTTACCACCATTGATGACTTCTCTCTCCCATAGGGCTGCAGGCAGCCATAGCTTTTTCCAGCTTTGTCAGCTGGTTAACAGGGAGGAGGTTTCCAGCTCAGTTCCAGCTTGATTTCTCAGTGACCTGCAGCCCAAGCATGTGGAGTCTTCAGCAATAGGGTCTCTCCATCTAGTTCTGGTGGGCAACCAAGAGCCTTAGCAATGGCTGTAAGGTTGTGGGTGCCTCAGTAACTTCCCTTTCCAACAATTCACTGGAAGGTATCCCATCTCTGGCACTGAAATTTTTCTAGTAACGATCGATGGATTCTGGGTGTACCATTATTCAAAGAAGTAGATTTTCATATGGCTTATTCTAAACCTCTTAAAGTTAGGTGAACCCTCCTTCCACCCTTTCTTTATTCAATCCCTGACCCCAGATTACTGCACCCCCAGTAATCTGTTCTACTTACATATATACAATTTTCTCCCCTTAAGTCTCCCCTCTCCTCCCTCCCTTATAGCCCCTTTCTAGCTTCCTGGCCTCTACTACTGATTTTTACTCCAACTCACACACAAATCTAAACATTTGTAGCCAGGATCCACATGAGAGAGAACATGTGGTGTTTGGCTTTCTGGGCCTGGGTGACCTCACTTAGTATAATCCTTTCCAGGCCCATCCATGTACCTGCAAATTTCATTTTTCTTTACCCCGGAATAGAACTCCACTGTATGAATGTACCACATCTTCATTATCCATTCATCAGTTGAGGGACAGCTGGGCTGGTCCCATTTCCTAGCTATTGCAAATAGAGCCACAGTAAACACGGATGAGCAAGTATCTCTAGGGTAGTGACTAGAGTCATGAGAATATATGCCAAAGAGTGGTAGAGCTGGGTCATACGGTAAATCTGTTTTCAGATGTCTCAGGAACCTCCACATTGCTTTCCACAATGGCTGTACCAGTTTACATTCCCACCAGCAGTGTAGAAGGGTTTCTGTTTTTCCACATCCTCACCAGCATTTATTGTCATTTGTTTTCTTAATGGGAGCCATTCTGACAGATTTCTGAGATGAAATCTCAGAGTAGTTTTAATTTGCATTTCCCTGATTGTTAAGGATGTAGAACATGTTTTTAGATGTTTATAAGCCATCTTTATTTCTTCTTTTGAGAACTCTCTATTCAGTTCCATAGCCAGTATTTTTTGTTTGTTTTCTGAGGTAGAGTCTCACTCTAGCCCAGGCAGACCTGATGTAGTCTCAGAGTGGCCTCGAACTCATGGCAATCCTCCTACCTCTGCCTCCCGAGTGCTGGGATTAAAGGTGTCTACCAGTTTTTTGATTGGGTTACTTTCAAAATTGCTTTTGGTAAGATTGACATTTTCACAATGTTGATTCTTCCAAATCAAGAACATGAGATATCTTTCCATTTCGTAGAGTCTTCTGCAATTTCTCTCTTGAGTGTTTAAGTTTTCATTGTAAAGATCCTTCACTTCCTTGGCGAGGTTTATTCCAAGGTACCTTATTTTTTCAAGGCAGTTGTGAATGGGAGTGTTTCCCTGATTTCATCCTTGGCCTGTTTGTTGTTAGTATCTAGGAAGGCTACTGACTTCTGTGTGTTGATTTTGTATGTTGCTACATTGCTAAAAGTGTTTTTCAGGTCTAACAGTTTGCTGATAGTCTTTAGGGTCCCTTATGTGAAGAATCATATCATCTGCAAATAACGATAATTTGATCTCTTCCTCTCTGATTTTTACCCCTTTGATTTGTGTCTCTTGCCTTATTGCTATGGCTAAGACTTCCAGTACTGTATTAAATAAAAGTGGGGATAGTGGACACCCTTGTCTTGTTCCTGATTTTAGTGGAAATGCTTTGAATTTTTCTCCATTTAGTATAATGTTGGCTATAGGGCTGTCATAAATTGCCATTATTATGTTGAGATATGGTTTCTCCATTCCCAGTTTCTTTAGACTTTTACCATGAAGGAATATAGCTTTTGTCAAATGCCTTTTCTGCATTACTGAGATAATCACGTTATTTTTGTCCTTCAGTCCATTTATATAGTGTATTATATCTATCAATTTACGTATGTTGAGCCATCCCTGGATCTCTAGGATAAAGCCTACCTGATGGTGTGAATGATCTTTTTGATGTATTCTTGTATCCTGTTTTCAAGTATTTTGTTGAGTTTTTTTTTTTTTTGTTTTTTTTTTTTTGTTTTTTCGAGGTAGGGTCTCGCTCTAGCCCAGGCTGACCTGGAATTCACTATGCAGTCTCACAGTCTCAGGCTGGCCTCAAACTCATGGTGATCCTACCTCTGTCTCCCCAGTGCTGGGATTAAAGGCGGGTACCACCACGCCCGGCTTTGTTGAGAATTTTTGCATCTATGTTCATCAGGGAGATTGGTCTGTAATTTTATCTTTTTGTTCCATCTTTGTCTGGTTTTGGTATCAGGGTAATGCTGGCTTCATAGAAGGAACTTTGTAGTATTCCTTCCTTTTTTATGGAAAAGTTTGAGAAGCCCTAGTAACTTTTTTTTTTTTTTAACTGCTTGGGTCTCTGCTTGTTATAGGTCTGTTTAAGTGGTTTATCTTTCCTTAATTTTGGAAGGTAATTTATATCTAGGAAATCATTTATTTCAGATTTTCAAGCTTGGTGGAGTATATATTCTTAAAGTATGTCCTTATGATTTCTGAATTTCATTGGTATTTGTTGTAATGGTGTCTTTTCATCTCTAATTTTATTAATTTGTGTTTCTTCTCTCATTCTTTTGGTCAGATTTACTAAGGGGTTATCAGTCTTGTTTATCCTTTCAAAGAACCAACTCTTTGTTCCATTGATTCTTTGGATTTTTTTTTAAAGAATAGAGACTTTTATTGAGCGGTACAAGAGGTTGAGTCAAAAAGACCAAAGCCCCTGCTATCCTCGGACTCCCCAGACTGCTCTTTCTTAGCTTCTTCTCAGCTGGAGCAGCAGCGGTGGCAGAGCAGGCCACCAGCCCCTACGCTGCAGATGAGGCTGCCGATGTTGACAGTGGCCAGGGCCTTGGCAAACAAGCCAGGCCACAGCAGCTGCTTTAGTGGGGCCTTGATCTTCTCCTGAGACGGCCTGTCCTGGTGCAGTGTGAGCACCCAGTAGATGCAGGCGAGCTCTGTTGGCCACGGCGCAGGTGACGGCCCACACAGTGCTAGTGAGCGCCTGCCCCAGCGGGGTCTGAGCTCCCTTGGCTGCAGCAGAGGAAAGCTGGAATTTTTTCGGTTGTTTGTTTCATCAATTTCTGCCCTAATCTTTATTTCTTCCTGTCTACTGATTTTTGGCTTACCTTATTCTTTTTTTCAAGGCCTTAAGGTGAAGCATTAAGTTGTTTACTTGTGACCTTTCTAGTTTGTTCATATAGGCACTTAAAGCTATAAATTTCCCTCTTAGGACTGCCTTCACTGTGTTCCATAAATTTTGGTATGTTGTGTTTCATCATAATTTGATTCTATGAACTTTTTTATTTCCTTTTTGATTTCTTCAACGACCCAATTCATCATTCAGTAATGTAGTATTCAGTTTCCATGAGTCTGTGTACATTCTATAGTTTGTCTTGCTGTTGATTTATAGTTTAATCCCATTGTGGTCAGTTATAGAACAGGGAATTATTTTAATCTTCCTGTAATTGTTAAGATTTGCTTTATATCCTAAAATATAGTCTATTTTAGAGAATGTTCCATGTGTTGCTGAAAAGAATGTGTATTCTGTGGTATTTGGATGAAATGTTCTGTAGATGTCTGTTAGGTCCATTTGTTCTATAGTGTCATTTAGTCCAGGTATTTCCCTCTTTATTTTCTGGCAGGATGACCTGTCAATAGGTGAGAGAGGGGTGTTGAAGTCTCTCACTGTAATTGTGCTTGGTGTTGTCTGGGACCTTAATTCCAGTAGTGTTTGTTTAATGAAATTGGAAGTACATGGTCCAATAGTTTTTCTTATATTTTTTTTATTTATTCATTTACAAGGAGAGAGAGAGAGAGAGAGAGAGAGAGAGAGAGAGAGAGAGAGAGAGAGAGAGAGAGAACCAGGGCCACCACCTTGTGGGTCTGGCTTATATGGGTACTGGGGAATTGAACCTGGGGCCTTAGGCACTGGAGGCAAGTGCCTTAACCGCTAAGCCATCTCTCCAGCAATAGTTTTTCTTATTAACTACTATAAAATGTAAACTTGTTATTTTTGTCATTTGTCTTTCAACTTTATTTATGCATTTGTTTTCTGTCTGCATATTTTACATTTTCAGCTTTCAAATTATCTTTTCCCTTATTTTTTTTCCCATTATGAAACCAATGTTTTGAAAAAGTGCATTTTCTCATCTCAAAATTTGGGCTGGAGGATAGCTCAGGGATAAAGTGCTTACCATGTGAATACCTGAGTCCTGACCTCCAGAACCCATGTAAAAACCAGATGCTGTAGCAAAAGCATTTGTAGCCCAGCAGGCCTACAGGGAGAATGAGGCTGGGAAACAGGAACATTGCCTGGAATCCTGTGGGCCATCTAGGCTGGTAAATGAAGTGAACGAGAGACCTGGCCGCATACAAGATGGAAGGTAAGGACCAACACCCATAGTTGTCCTCTGACCTCCACATATATGCATGGTACATGCATACCCACACTCACGTGAACATGTATGCACATATACCAACAAAATCTCAAATTTACAAAAATGATTACTTGCTGTTTTTGAGTAAGTTGTGTGTGGTGTGTTTAAATCATGACTTCAAATCTTTAAATTTGAACCACTGGTCCGACTGGAATTTATTTTGACATGGGTTGGGGGCCTTGGGAGATGTCTCAGTGGATAAAGTGATGACCTCAGTTTAGACACCTACAGAAAAATGCCAGGCATGGTGGTGCACCTGGTGTGGTCTAGATGAATCCACCTGGCAGGTTCTAATTCAGTAACTCAGAACTACAAGATGGGTTTCTGTTGGTTTAGGCCACACACTTAGTGACAGCTTGTTATAGCAGCCTTAGAAACTAATGTACACGCTTATCACCTCTTCTTCCCGAGAGGGAAACTGAGGGCTGAAGTGATGAGCTACTCACAGATCTCTGTGACCCCTGCAGGTCTGGCTGAGCGCTGGCTCTGTCTCCAGCTCTTCACCACTGCCACCAGCACTCAGCAGGGCCACAGCTGAACTGTTCACATGGCTTCTCCCTGGAATGTGTCAGGTCAGAACCTCTCTCCTCGCACACTCACTTCATGCTTCTAAGCAGGAACTCTTGGGAGGCTTCTGTAAGGAGCCTGACCATGTCTCCGTGTCTTCTCCACAACACCCTTCTTATTTTTTTCTTCCCGCAGAGAGTCAGAGAACTGTGGTGAGAAAGTGACAAGGGAGGTTCCTCAGGCGTCTTCTGGCAGTTTAATTTTAATTAATTTATTTTTGAGATAGGGTCTCACTCTAGTTCAGGCTGCCTTGGAACTCAGGCTGGTGTCAAACTCACAGCCATCCTCCTACCGCTGCCTCCTGAGTATAAGGATTAAAGCCAAAACACCCGGCTCTGGGATGCTTTTTAAATACAAAAACATCTTCATAGAGTTAATAGGAACATAGCAGTATTGTCTACATTGTACTTGAACTTATTTAATCAGACTTGCTTTTTTTGAACAGTGTGATTAGAAGAATGGGAGCTTTGATAGGGGCTTAAGGAAAGAATATTTGTAGGGATGTAGCTTGAGGCACCAGGTAACTGACGAATTAGATGGGAAAGAGCAGGGTTTCCATCCCTTGAAAGCCTCGAGGCTTCTTATATGTCGTTTAATTATAATACGTTTGGTGCACATGGGCAGGTGGAAAGCACAATTTATATAACTTGCTTAACACAGCTAATAAAAGGCTAATCTAAGATTTATTTCTCCTTGAGTTCGGCCAATTCCAAAGCCTGTGTCACATTCCAGGACTTTTCTGTTTTCTGGTGAGATTCAGGAAAGGAAGATGGGGAGATATGGGAAGATACCATCATTTTTATCTACCTCACATTTTTTGAAATTTATTTATTTTTGCAAGGAGAGAGAGGGAGAGAGAGAGAGAGAGAGAGAGAGAGAGAGAGAGAGAGAGAGAGAGAGAATGGGCACACCAGGGCCTCCAGCCACTGCAAACCAACTACAAACCAACTCCAGATGCATGTGCCACTTTGTGCATCTGGCTTTATGTGGGTACTGGGGAATTGAACCTGGGTCATTAAGCTTTGTAGGTAAGCACCGTAACTGATAAGCCATCTCTCCAGTCCTGCCTCACAGTTTTTGTAACAAGCTATTTAGCCAGAACGTTCTGTTTGTAGAAGACTGACTTCTAAACACAGAGATTCTGCAACAGTGTATGTTGGAAAGCTCCAGTCACTGTAGGGACCATTGAAAAGCCTGACTTGACCTCTGGGTCTTCAGTGGAGCTCACAAGTATTGCCATAACACGGGTACTTGGCTTATTGCTTAGTGGCTCTGTCCAATCCTCCACATAAAATCTGATTTGTCCCGATGAGTAAGCCATGATGCAGCAGAGGACAGGGTGTGGCATACCCCCACTGCTTTTGCCAGAGCTGGTGACACCTGTGTGTGACTAGTACTATGAATTATTACTGAGTAAACACGAGCCATGTCTCTTTGCCTTTCTAATGACAGGAAATGTCAGTAGATGCTGGCACAGATCCAGGAGGTTCTCACCCTGGCAGAGGAGCCAGCTTGAAGGTGTCAAGTAATGTAATTTAAGGGCACTTAGAATGGACCCTGCCCTAATTTGCTATTGCTTGGAATTCCACAGATAAAATTTCTTTTAATTTGTGTGTGTGTGTGTGCGTGCGAGCGTGTGTGGTGGTATAGCAGATTTAACTTAGGCTCTCATGAATGCTAGTTACACTATACCATTAAGCTACATCCCCACCATCTTTTAAAAAAAACTTTAAAAAATATTTTTATTTATTTTCAAGGAGGGAGGAAGGGAGGGAGGGAGGGAGGGAGGGAGAGAGAGAGAGAGAGGTTTTGCAAGGAAGCACCTTTAACCTCTGAGCCATCACTCCAGTTTCCTTTTAAACTTTTTGTTTCATTTTTTTTTCTCTTTATTGTCCATAATGAGTTACATTGTTTAGTGGGCCAACCATGAGTTGTTATCCCCAATTCCCCGTTGCCCCCCTTCCCCATCCCCAGTCAGCTGGATATCCTCCTCCGTGGGCCGTCTGTATCAGTCTTTGTGGTAAGGAACCATGGATAGCCCAGTCTTCAGCTGGGTTCTCATGACCCGAGTGTGTTGTTACTGAGGGTTGCCAAGTCTCTGATATTCTCCCCCACCACGGCTCTCACAATCTTTTGTTTCATTTTTTGAGGTAGGGTCTCATCTAGCCCAGGCTTACCTGGAATTCACCAGTCTCAGGCTGGCCTCTAACTCACGGCGATCTTCCTACCTCAGCCTCCTGAGTGCTGGGATTAAAGGGGTACGCCACCACACCTGGCATTTAGTAAATTTAGAGTTATCTGAGTGGTCACCACCATCTGAAAAGGGAAGCTTCTGTGGTGGTTTGATTTAGGTGTCCTCCATAAACTTGTGTTCTGAATACTTGATCCCCAGTTGATGGCAGTGTTGGAATTGGAACCTTGTTGGAGGTATGTTGCTGGGGGTGAGTTTATGGGTGTTATAACCAGCTTCCCCTTGCTAATGTTGGGTACACTCTCCTGATGCTGTTGTCCATCTGATGTTGGCCAGGAGATGATGTCCATCCTCTGCTCATTCCATTGTTTTCCCTGCCATGATGGAGCTTCCCCTTGATTCTGTAAAACAAAATAAACCATTTCCTCCCACAAGCTGTTTTTGGTTGGGTTCTTTCTTTAAGCAACAAGAAGCTGATTGCAACAGTAAAATTGGTACCAAGGAGTAGGATTGTTGCTGCTAGAACCCTGATTCTGTAGCTTTGGTCTTTTGGAACTGATTGGCAGGAGGAATGTGGAAAGATTTGAAATCTTGGCCTAAAAGACCTCGTGCAGTGCTGTAAGTACAGCTTCATGGGCCATTTTGATCAGAGTTGAAAGACCTGAATGCAGTGAGAACTGTGGACTGTGAGGTTTGGCTTGGGAGGTAAGAAAGAACTTTGTCAGGACTAGTCTGGAAACAGTTTGTGTCCCGAGAACTTGTGCAGGGTTTCATTGCATAGAAATGGACTGCTGTAAGCAGATGGATATGGCCCAGAAAGAAATAAAATCTTTGGGCCAAAACTGTTGCCCATTCAGCTACACTTGCTTGAGAGATGACAACTATTGAGACTGGGCCAGGTGATCTGCATTGGGACAGAAGAAAGAATATGGACTCTTTGAAGTAAGGGGCCTGAATGTTGAAGGAGGTCTCCTGCTCTTCAAAGCTGGCTTTAGTCCCCCCTGGATTAACAGGTTGGTAGCTCACCTGGTCCTATGGACCATAACAATGCTGGAAAGAGAGGGTCAGTGGGTGTGCAACAAGGCTTTGTTTTGTGGAAACAGCCATGGGCAATGTGAAGCAGGCTTGTTGGATTACCTGCATGTAGTCCTGATGAAGCCATGAGAATGAACCATGGGTTGCAGTGGAGACCCAGTGGAGATGATGGAGTTTTCTGGGGCTGTGAGGAGCTGAGCTGGAAGGGCAGATGGAAGTCCAGAGACTTGTCACTAGGCAGTTAATGGACTTGGGGCTAGAGTGATGGCTCAGCAGTTAAGGTGCTTCCCTGCAGAGCCGAATGACCCAAGTTCAATTCCCCAGTACCCACATAAAACCAGATGCACAAAGTGGCATATGCATCTGGAGTTGGTGTCCAGCAGCTAGATATCCTGCACATCCATTTTCTGTCTCTCTTCTATTTTTGCTTGCAAATAAATA
>PVHP010010985.1:35779-45839 GCA_004024765.1 Zapus hudsonius
TGGGCTTATGGGGTTCTAGCCAGCTTCCCCTTGCCAGTGTTTGGCGTACTCTCCTGTTGTGGTTGTCCATTTGATATGGGTCAGGATGTGATGTCCAGCCTCTGCTCATGCCATTATTTCCCCTGCCATCATGAAATTTCCCCTTGAGTCTATAAGCCAAAATAAATCCTTTCTTCCACAAACTGCTTTTGGTCAGGTCCTTTCTGCCAGCAATAAGAAAGTGGACTGCAACAGCCTCTCTAAACAAAAATGAGAGTAGCATTAATGCATGGGTATAAATATAAGTATTTAGAGGGTGGCATAACATATCTATTTATCCAGACAACAGTAGTAGTTTCTCCGTAGGGCTGATGACCTCCCAGCCACAGGCTTTTAGTTAGGTTTTCAGTACTAGGCAAGAATTCCCTCCCATGGAGCAGACCTCAAATCCAATCAGAGAGCAGTTGGTTTCTGGTAGCTGGGGTTGCAAGACTATGCTACCAGGCCTGACTTTTTTTCTTTCTATTAATATATTTTTTATTAATAAGTAGAAACTCTGTATGTACAAGTCTTGTGTTGGAATCCCCATTTCCATCCTCCCTGCTCCTGTTTCACTGAGGACCCTCCTCAATGGGATTGCCGAATGCTCCACAGGATGGAGGGCTATGAGTTGTGCAAGCAGCAGAGTTTTTGTGAGGGGAAATTCCTCTGGATATTCCCCCCACCATGGCTCTTACAATTTTTCCACCCCCTTGTCCACAAAGTCCCCTGAGCCATGGTCGGTACTGATTTAAATTTAAATTTTTGGGACCCATTAAAAATGAAGGCTGGGCTGGAGAGATGTCTCAGCGGTTAAGGCACTTGCCTCCAGGGCCTAAGGCCCCTGGTTCAATTCCCCAGGACCCACATAAGCCAGACCCACAAGGTGGTGGCCCTGGTGGTCTCTCTCTCTCTCTCTCTCTCTCTCTCTCTCTCTGCTTGAAAAATGAATAAATAAAATATTTAGAAAAAAATGAAGGCTGGGGTCATAGCTCAGTGGCAGAGCATGGGCTTGGTATGCAATATCTGGGGTTTCAATCCCCAGCACTGAAAAAAATATGCTCTTCCCCCCCTTTCTTTTCGTCTTTTTCCTGTCATTTTGCCTTTCTTTTCTCTCTCTCTTCCCCTTTGTTCCCTTTCTCCTTTCTCTCTCTCTCTCTCTGCTTTCTGTCTTTCTCTTCCTTTCTCCCCCTCTCTGTTTCTTTCTCATTCTCTTTGGTTTCCCTATCTCCTCTATTTCCTTCCCTTTTTCTCTTTCTCTCTCCCTTCTCCCCCACCCCCCACATCTTGCTCTCTTTATCCCTTTCTGTCTCCTCTGTCTGCTGTCTTTCTCCCTTTCTCTTAGAATTTGATTGGGGAACATCTTGGTCATGGAAGTGGAAGTGTGAATGAGATTATGAGATTGATTTTAGGAACTAGACTAAGAAAGGAATAAAGAGGGGAGGGTAGTATGCCTTAGTTGTAGGTACAGGAGATTCCAGTAAATTTGAAAAAAGGCCCTTGTAGTGAGAAGTTAGATCCTTAAAGGAATTCTTGTTCTCTTCACATTTTGTTCAGAAAAAAAAAACAAAGCCAAAGGTGCTGAGGATGAAAGCTGCTGAAACCAGAGAGAGAGAGAGAGAGGGAGGGAGGGAGAGAGACTGGGTAGGAAGATTCCCTATAGGGTGCTGGGATGAGGTGGCTTGAAGGGGAGCTGATGGCTGGACTGTACCCTGCTTCTGAGTCTGTGGTTTGCCATGACGCCCTCAGATGAGACTGTCGCAGATCACAGGAAGAGGGTGGCTCAGCTTCCCAGAAATGATGTAAAATTGTGGCGCAAAAGAGGCCACCATAACAAGAGCAAGCACTTCCTGGCCATGGCTTCTGGTATCCATTGCTCAACGGGATGTGCGGAGATCAGGGCTTTGCTGGGGAGCAAAACAAGCATGTCTAACGCAATGACAAGTGGCTTGGAGTATTCACACAAAGCTGCAGTTTCCCTGGTCTTCTATCTGGAGCTTACAGCACAGCCACGGTATTCAGATTTGAGTTCAAGCCCACCTTCCTCCACAGAAACCCTTTCCAGTTGAGCGGACTCAGCCTGTATTCCCCGGGTCTCGGACTGCCTTATGATTGTTCCATGGAGTTGGAGAGGACAGGGTCAGCTCAAGTCTCGTCCCTTCCTCCTCCTCACTGGGACCTAGGCCTGCCATGCATCTTCGGGCCACAGCCTCCTTGGCAGCCCTCAGCTTTTGCTTTGCCCAGAGCCCTACCCTCAGGGCACTTTGACTTCATTCAGGACTCTTAGGACCCACCTCATTTCATTTGGAACATTTCCCTAGAGGGCAGCAGACTTGACCTCTAACTGCCACCCCAAAGGGTTAACAGGAGGCTTCTCAACATATCACACCACTTCTCCCCTTGCAACCCATTACTGCCTATGGCAAACCAGTATCCACTGCTGACCACTGGGATTTGGGGGGCCGTTGCCCCCAGAAGGAAGAGATTTCTAGGCACGTGTTCTGTGCTCTATATGGCTGCCCACCCATCTCTGCTTTCCTCCATCTCACTGTTGCCTTTTAACTGTGAGTCCCAGACTCTTCTCTAGTCTCCATTTCTGACTCCTTACTCTTGCCCTAGGGACTTTGGCCTTTACAAGTAAATGAAGTGATTTAAAAAAATTGTAAAACTCCAAAAGGGAAGTAGAGGTGCTTTCTGAGTCTTTTTTCCCCCTGAAGGTATAGTCAGTGAAGTCTCACCGAATAAGGTATTTTGTGGAATACAGTTCTGGAAAGTTTGAGGCTTTATCCCAAAAGAATGGACAACAAATGGAGTAATTCCAGGTGACAGTAATGTGACAATTAGTGAAAGAAACCGGAGTGGGCAGGAGCTGCTTATGATACTCTGCAGCACATGCCGGGGATCTCCCTGTTTACCAGGCTCTGCTAGAATCACGTGTGCCTGACTGCTTGCCGCGTTTGTGTGAGGCAGCTCTGAGCTGAAATGGGACTGTGGGTATGCATTCTTGTTTTGTTTTGCTTTTCAAGGAAGAGTCATCTCACTCATAGCCTAAGGTGACCTGGGATTCACTCTAGTCTCAGGCTGGCCTCAAGCTGTGATCCTCTTACCTCTGCCTCCCACGAATGCTGGGATTAAAAGCTCTGTCTGGAAGGTTCCCCGGTCCTCCCCTCGTAGGCTCACTGTCTGTCTGGAAGGTTCCCTGGTCCTCCCCTTGTAGGCTCACTGTCTGTCTGGAAGGTTCCCCGGTCCTCCCCTTGTAGGCTCACTGTCTAGAAGGTTCCCTGGTCCTGCACTTGTGTGTTCACAAGTAGATAGGACAGGAGCAGGCAATTCCAGCTCCTGTGTGATGAGCTCACACTCTGCTCATCCCTTAAAGATGGAACCTGGCTGGTGGACCTCTTCTTTGGGCTTCCCAAGACTGTCACCTGAGCAGTGGCTATCAGTGTGTCCCCCATTCTTAGACAAGAGTGCCTTTATTTTCCCTTTGGGGACTATCTTCTCTCCAGGCTCTGGAAAGGTCCTGGCTGATAAGTCCACCAGGTAGTACAGGTGACTGCCAGTCAGAGTCCCCTGAGTCTTTGTTGAAACCTTAAGTACACTTTGATCTGTCTTTCTTTCCCTTCTTCCTTCCTTCCTTTCCTTCCTCTCTCCTGCCAAGCGCTGGGTTTAAAATTGTGTGCCATCATGCCTGGCCTCCACTGCCTTCTCCTCCTCCTTGTTGTCCTCCTCTTAAATATTTATTTGCAAGAAAGGAGGAGAGTATAGGTGTGCCAGGGCCATTGTACGTGAACTCCAAATGCATAGGTCACCGTGCATCAGGCCTTATGTGGGTACTGGGGACTTGAACCCAGACCAAAAGGTTTGACAAAAAGTGCCTTTAACTGCTGCACCATCTCCCCAGCCCCCACTTTTATTTCATTACACCAGGGTTGTAAAGTCTGTAGAATGTAGCCATCTTACCTCCCTGAGGAGGACACTGTCCAATAGGAGGCAGACACCTACCAAAGCTGAGGCAAGATGAGGAGAGCTGGACATCAGATGATGTAGTCTCTGAGAACCTGGGTTTGACCATGCCTTAAACTAGCCGATTCCTGGACACTGTCTTTCTGAGGGCCTAGCATCTTCTTTCCTTAAAGTTTGATTTGGATTTTTGTCATTTGCAGTCAAAAGTGTTTACATATAAATTATATATAGTTCTTATTTACAGAGTGTGGTTCAGTCTTTTTTAACAGACCCTTTGGTGCTAATTGGAATTGTAAGTTATAAAAATCAAATTCTGGGGGCTGGAGAGATGGCTCAGTGGTTAAGGCACTTGCTTGCAAAGCCTAATGACCTGGATTCAATTCCCCAGGACCCATCTAAAGCCAGATGCACAAATCGGTGCATGCATCTGGAGTTTGTTTGCAGTGGCTAGAGGCTCTGGTGCACCCATTCTCTCTCTCTCTCTCTCTCTCTCTCTCTCTCTCTCTCTCTCTCTCTCTCCCTCTCCTCTCCCTCCCTCCCTCCCTCCCTGTTTGAAAATAAAATATTTTTTTTTAAAAAATCAAAATTACTCAGGAAGCAGAGGACAGAGGATTGAGTGAGTTCAAGGTCACCATGAGACTACATAATGAATTCCAGGTCAGTTTGGGCTACAGTGAGACACTTACATCAAAAGAAACAAACAAAAAATCAAATTAGACCCTAGCATTATTCTCTGCATAGTAAAAACCCAGTACATATTAAGTACAGGAAGCAAGGAGGGAGTGATAGGGTGCCAAATGGAAGGAGCCCTGATCTCCAAGAGCCCCTAGACATCACCCAGGTCTGCTGTGAATGCCCTTAGCACCCTCTACTTCTCCATTGCCCTGGGGGTGGGTGGGTATGTAGTGGTGTTTCTGTGCTATTTGTATTGATTCTGACTCCCTCCCTCTCCGGCCTGGCAGTACCACCAGGGCAGAGGTTTTGTTCACTGTTCCATCCCCACCACCTAGTCCAGTGTGTGACACTTGACAAGTGTTCATTGAATGAGTTGTCACATCGGTTCACTGAGGTTGGCTGGCTTCCTGGATTCTTGGGGTTAGGACTAGGCCAGGATCTGCAAAGTCAGGGCGAGAAGCACTCTCCCTTCTGCACCTCCTACAGGGTCTCGGATGCACATATTTGTGACAGTTTCAGGCAAGTTCCATAGATTCCAAACCTGACCCCCCTCCCTTGAGTGGGAGGTGTCTAGCTAGAGCTCAAGCCTAGGTGCTATAACTGATTGGTCAGGTGTCTCTCTGCTCACCTGGGGCAGGGAATACTCACTGAACAGATAACTCTGTCTCTTCTTCCCACATGGCATCCTAGTAGGAGGACTTCTAAATTTCCAGGCCTTAGAAAAGGTAAGGCCTTCCCTCACTCCGGCCTAATGGCTGGGATGAAGGGGGCTCAAGATCTTCCCACATGAGCCTTTTTCCTCATGATGGGAGCCCTCGGCTATCTTTTCTTTTCCTCCTTGTTTAGGTAAACAGCATAGATTGTGTTAAACCCTCTCCCACGTGTTCTCTCTGCTGTAGTGGCTGGAGAACTCTGTAACTTCCCATTCTCTCTCTTTTTTTAAAATTTATTTTTTGTATTGTCCATAATGAGTTACATTATTTAATGGGCAAACAATGAGTTGTTATCCCCAGTTCCCCAATGTCCCTCTTCCCCATCCCCACTCAGCTGGATATCCTCCTCCGTGGGCTGTCTGGATCAGTCCTTGGGGCAGGGGACCATGGATATCCTAGTATTCAGCCAGGTTCTCCTGTCCCTAGTATGTTGTTACTGAGGGGTGCCATGTCTCTGGATATTCTCCCCCACCACGACTCTCACAATGTTTCCACCCCCTCTTCTGCTCAATTCCCTGGTGGTCCCATTCTCTTTTAAATAAAGTCTCCCACTATACCTTATCCTCTGGTGGGCTATAATTTTAATTCTTTAACTTTGTAGACAAGAATTCAGGTACTCCTTAAATTCTAAGATGTATTGGAATTTGCTGGGTATTATCTAAATTCTAATCCCCAGCTCTCCCCTGCTACATATTCACTTTCAGAGAGTCCATCCATAGTAGTGAATTTTTAGTGGATTATGAAACATTTACCAAAGCCAGATACTGAAGAATGAATGGTGTCTGTCTCTGGAGAGCTTTGCAGAGGAGTTCTTTTTGTCAGGCAGGTAGTTCCCTTCCATGTCCACCTCTCTCAGGCTCCTGCAGGAATGTTTTGGAGACTTTGAAAAAGCCAGTGTATTGACAAAAGGCCCTGTCCTCTCACCTAGATTCTCTAGCAGGAACTCGATCACTAAGAGCACCTGGGTGACCTGGGCACTCTATGAGCACCCAATTCCGGCCCATGCTGCCTCCTCCTAGCCACACTGCCTCATCCCTTCTCCCCAGCCCAGCACTGTGGGGAGAGCTGCCCGGGGGCCCATGTGACTCTATTGGCAAGTGACAATTACAGACCCTTTAGTAAAGCTGCCAGAGGCTTTGTGCTGTAATGACCCTTTTCCTATTGAAAACTCTGGGGATTTTCTACTACTGCCAGTAGTGTTTCAAATCAGCAATCACAATGTGGATTATGTAATGGCTGGGTATTAAAAATAGAAAACACTAGAGTTTGCATCTATTTTAACTAAACCAAAATAGCCAAGGGAGGGGAGGAAGATCATGTAATAAGAGAAGCAGGGATTGTGTCTTGTGACCTGGATACAAGCATGGTTACTGTTCCTCTTTTATTTGCCATGTGACCCAAGGGGGCCTGTACTTCCCATTTCATACTCTTCCCTGGAGAAGTCCTTCCAAAAAGTCAATGAAGGGCTGGAGAGATGGCTCAGTGGTTAAAGGCACTTGCTTGCAAAGCCTGATGGCTTAGGTTGATTCCCCAGTACTCATGTAAAGCCAGATACACAAAGTGCTATATGCATCTGGAGTTC
The DNA here is from genome assembly GCA_004024765.1 of Zapus hudsonius. Lineage (NCBI taxonomy): Eukaryota > Metazoa > Chordata > Mammalia > Rodentia > Dipodidae > Zapus > Zapus hudsonius. Next base: position 42,731 of record PVHP010010985.1, read on the forward strand.
ATTTGCAGCTACAAGAAGCCCTGGTGTGCCCATTCTCTTTTATAAATAGATAAAATAATAAATTAAATAGATAAATAAAATTTAAAAATCTCAATGAGGAGATAAGGTCCCCTGGGGATATTTCCCAGTTCAGCTATGATGTGTGGGTCTGGCCAGCAGAGTGGCTAGCTGAATTAGAAGGCCTCCCCTCAAGTCTGAATCTTGATTTACAAGGTCTTTACAATCAGCTGACTTCTTCTCTTATTGCACTGGTGAAGTCAGTGGCTGGCTAAAGGGTAAGGGTCTTTGGCATCCCAATTCTCTTATCAGTTTCTTGGCCAAAGCCATCCCAAACAACTTCTGTGCTATTAAAACCCATGTATTCTCAAGCTAGGTGTGGTAGTTCATGCTTTAATCCCAGTATTCAGGAGGCAAGGTAGGAGGATTCCTGTTGCGGTCAGCTTTCTAGTTGCTGCGCAGAAAGAACCCAGTTTTGGTACCAGGATGTGGGGTCATCTGTTGCTGCTAGAACCCTGATCTTGTGGCTTTGAGCTTTTGGAAGTGATCTACAGGAGGAATATGGACGGATTGGAAACCTCGTCTTAAGAGGTGCCTTGCAGTGCTGTGAGTACAGCGTGATGAACCATTCTGGTCAGAATTAAAAGACCTGAATGAAGTAAGAACTATGGACTGTGAGGTTTGGCTTACGAGGGGGAGAAAGAACTTTGTCAGGACTGTGCCAGAAGCAGTTTGTGTGAGAGGTTTGCTGCGTTCTGCCTGCCTGTGTCCTGGGAACCTGTGCAGGGTTGCTTGACGTAAAGATGGACTGGTGTGAGCAGATGGAGATGGCACAGAAAGAAAGCTCTTTGGGTCGAAACTGCTGCCCGTTCACCTGCAATCATTTGAGAGATGACAACCACTGAGATTGGGCCAGCTGGTCTGCATTGGAACAACAGGAAGAATGCGGACTCTTTGAAGTAAGGGGCCTGAACACTTTGTTCCCCCCTGGATTAACAAATTGGTAGCCCACCTGGTTCTGTGGAGTATGGCAAATGCAAGAAGAGAGGGTCACTGGATTTGCAACACAGTTTTATTTTTGAAAAATGGCCATCAGCATGTGAAGCAGGTGTGCTAGGTTGCCTGCATGGAGCCCGATGGAGCCATGAGGATGAACTGTGGGTTGCAATGGAGACCCAGTGAATTCCAGGACTATGGATGGGTGCCAAGGCGAGCTTCCAGCACCGGATGACATTTTCCAGACTGTGAGTAGCCGAGCTGGAGGGGCGGAATTGAATCTTCATGAGACTTGTGTTATTGGTTAGAATCATTGAACTTGGAGTTAGAGATTGATGGTGCCCTGTTTGTTTTAAATCTTGTATTGGTCAATCTGTTTTGTACCTCATGTTTTGCAGTGTGAATGTTCTGTGCCATTACGGGTTTATTTTTGGTATTATGGCTCAGTTGAAAGCTGGGGGGACTTCAGAGTTGAGCTGAACACATTGTATTTATATCATGTATGATTACTAGTTTGTGGGGGCCAGGGGCGGACTGTCATGGTTTGATCCAGGTGTCCCCCACAAACAAATGAATGTGTTCTGATAGCTCGATCCTCAGCTGATGGCAATTCGGGAATTAGAACCTCACTAGAGCTGTGTTGTTGGGGCGGGCTTATGGGGGTTATAAGCCAGCTCCCCTTTACCAGTATTTGGCACACCTTCCTGCCGCTGTTTGCAGTGCTGTGGCAGAGGTTATGTCCACCCCTCTGCTCATGCCATCATTTCCCCTGCCAGGATGGAGTCTCCCCTTGAGTCCGCAAACCAAATAAACCCATTCCTCCACAAGCCACTTTTGTTTGGGGTCTTTCTGCGCAGCAACTAGAAAGCTGACCGCAACAATCCCTATGAGTTCAAGGTCAGCCTGAGCTATATAGTGAGTTCCAGGTTTACCTGGGCTAGAGTGAGACCTTGTCTCTAAAGAAACAAAAACAAACAAACAAAAAAAAAAAAAAAGAAAAAACGGAGGGAGGGAAGAAAAGAAACCCAGTGCTCCACTGGTTTGTTCTTGTTGGCTGTAGCAATCCCTACCCCTTACCCTGTGTCGAGACTTCTAAGAGCCTGCCAGGTCTCATCGAAGTATCCCAGGCATCCTACTCTGGCAGTTTAGGAGAGAGACCCCACACAAAACCACCCCTCCCCCGTCGGAGCTTTGCCTTGCTGCCTACAGGATAAAAATGGGTATTGTTTAATTTTTTTCTTAAACATTTACTTCTTTCTGGTGCTTTTTTTTTAAATTCCACACCCCAGTACCCTAACAGCAATTAGGATTGTGACAGTTTCCGGCCAGCTCCATAGACCCTCCCCTTGAGTGGCAGGTGTCTAGCTAGAGCTCAAACCTAGGCGCTAAAACTTATTGGCCAGGTATGAACCAATCAATGGTCTCCCTGCCCACCTAGGGCAGGAAATACTGACTGAACAGTTAATCCACCCTCTCTTCCCCACCTGGCAGGCAGGTAAGGCCTTTCCCTATTCCAGCCAAGGCTCCAGATTCTTCCCACACGAACCTTTCCTTTTCATGATGGGAGGGAGCCCTCTGTTATTTTTTCTTCTACTGCTTGTTTAGCTAAACAACATTAATTCTGTTAAACTCTCCACGTTTTTCTCCCCACATTGGTGGCTGGAGAACTCTGTCACTCTCCATGTTCCCTTAAATAATTAAGTCTCCCACTATATCTTACTATCTTGTTGTCTATGATTTTAGTTCTTTAACTTTGTAGACAAGAGTCTGGGTACTCCTCAAATTTTGGGGGTGCATTAGAATTTTGCTGGGCATTTTCTAAATTCTAATTCTCAGCTCACCCCACTACACTACCATGTCACCTCTTGAGATACCCACAGAGGGAGGTTTTGAGTTCACTGGATGACTGATGGCCCCCCCTTTTTTTTGGGTTTTTCGAGGTAGGGTCTCACTCTAGCCCAGGCTGACCTGGAATTCACTCTGTAGTCTCAGGGTGGCCTTGAACTCATGGCGATCCTCCTACCTCTGCCTCCTGAGTGCTGGGATTAAAGGTGGGATTATAGGGCCCTACTGATGGCCCTTAACTTTGCCAAGAGCCCAAACAGAGAGCTCCCTA
>PVHP010010986.1:0-46194 GCA_004024765.1 Zapus hudsonius
AGACACCATGGCGGCTGCCGCTGCACCCTGAGGTGCCTGCAGATGGTACTAGCCCAGGGTTGGGAGCAAAGCATGGTCAGTACTCAGTCACCTCCAGCACCTTCTGAAAAGTGAGCGACCCATTTCCAGAGAATGAAGCCTGACTCACGGTTATTTCTGGGCTCGCGGTGGCACGTGAGCTGCCGAGAGCAGAACGTGCAGCTTTGGCAAGGTGCCTGGCTGGCAGGGAAGAGCTCCAGATCCACCCTGCACTCATCTCCACCGTGTGGTGGAAGGGCAGTGAGGAGAACCAGAAAAAGGGGTTCAAAGCCCTGCATAAAGCAGAACAGATTCTCCACCGTTTCTCCTTGTCCTTGGGTCTCTGGGCCGGCGGGGAGCAGGTAACTAGAGCTCAGCAGACACGAGAGCTCTGAGAGCTTTGCATGTACATCCACTAAGCTGCAGTCCCCCCATTCCAGGATGGCATGTGGAGTGGCCAGTTTTCTTGTGCCTTACTCAGTGAAATGGTAGGGGTCATTTTCAGTTGTTACTCTGTATCGTTGGAAGTGGAAACTCATGTGGATTAAGAACATTGGTCAAGAGGGTAAAATACTGGACCAGTGAGGCAATATGTATTTTTCCGTTTGAAGGATTTTCTCTTACCTCAGATAGTTATTTATATATTACTGATGAAATGTTTTAAAATTGTATTTGAACTTATTTTTCTGGTAACATTTGTGATTACATTGTCATATGTTCCCATAGTGTGGTGGTCATTATGCGTGCCTAATATTCTGTCACATATGCCCGCCTACCTCTCCCCCCACCCGTTTTTGAGACAGGCTGGTCCTGAACTTGTGGCAGTACTCTTGTCTCAGCCATCCAATGCTGGGATTATGAATGTGAGCCGCCATGGCTAGCTCCTACTTATTTCACAGGACCAAGGTGATTATTATTGCTTCTTGTAGAGACACCACACTCGACCTGAGTCAGAAAGCTGATGAATACAGTCAACCTTCTGTATCTGTCCTGGTACATTCAACCAGGGTCAAAGATATTCAAGAGAAAAAAAATTTTTTTTTTTTTCTGGGCCTCTAGTCAGTGCAAACTCCAGATGCATGGCACCACTTTGTATATCTAGTTTTACGTGGGTACTGGGAATTGAACTCGGGCCGAGTATACTCCCAGTATATACTAAAAGCAAATGCCATTAACCACTGAGCTATCTCTCCAGCTCCTGAAACCTTTTTTAACACCTGAAAACTTTCCCCCTAACAAGATGTTGCATGCACATACAAGGAACATGTGGCAAACTATTTCAAGTGCCTCATGACCAAGTACCTTCTCCCATGAGAGCATGAATCTTACTTCCCAAACAGAAAAGCCATAAATTATACAGGAAACAACTTAATGTGCATTATCAAACTAATATTTCTTAACAATCGCACAGATGCGGCCTTGACAATAATCTAGACATAGACTGCTTTTGTCTAAAAGAAGTTCTGAGGCAAATCAGACACACTAGCTCCAATAATACCATCATCAGGACTACAGAGATGGCTCAGCAGTTAAAGATGCTTGCCTGCAAAGCCTGATGATCTGGGTTTGGTTCCCCAGTACCCACATAAAGTCAGATACACATACATCAGGATTTCATTTGCAGGGGCAAGAGAGACCTCTCTCACACACACATACTCTTTTCTGTGCATGTGAATGAAAAAAAAAAGTTGGGCTGGGGAGATGGTTCAGCAGTTAAGGCTTCCCTGAGGCCAGCAACTATTATTAGCACTCACAACTCAAAGCTTACTCCAAAGGGAAAAGAACAGGTGAGAACAGTCATCAAGCCCTTTAGAGTTTTATTTAAAAAACAAAACAAACCCTTAATTCTGTACCCTGTGCTTGATCCCTGCATAGAGGAGGCAGGGTATGGAGATGGTGGAGCTCCATGGGAACACCAGGATCAGTCAGGTGAGTGCTTCCTTACCTGTTGTGCACATTTAAGGAGATGGAACTCTAGCTCCTGTTGGTGAGAAAATGTAGACTCCCAAGATCCAGGCTTTGTTAACTTTTCTTGTAAGTTAAGCAGAAGTTCTTGGCCTGACTTTCCAGAACCACAAAGTTTAAGAGAAGCTGGAATAGCAGCGCGTTGAGGCTTGAAACCCACACTCGTCACTCAGCACCCACGGGAAAACGCCAGCTCTTCCTTCCGCTCCACGATTGGAGTCTCTAGGCCTTCTACTGTACCCTGAATTGGGTGACCTCCCTCGGAGACTCAGGTGGTGTCCCTGCAGTCTGGGGGTGCTTCCTCCACATGAGCACCCTGGGGCGGCCTCACGGGCTCCAGCAAGGGTAGCAGTAGGCTCTTGGGCCTCCTCCTAAGGCTCAGGCTGGCAGGTTCTGGTGAAATGCCCATGCAGGGCCACTTCTCGGCCCTAGCTTTGAGCCAGTACTGTTCCCCGGCTTGGTTGCACCAGTTCACAAGCTCTCAGCTGGGGTTCTGGCAGGTGGGGCTCAGCTAGAAACAGGTGAAACAGTGTTACTAACTCTTCTGAGAAGTCCTGGAAAAAAAGTAGAAAAAGGCAGAAATGTAATTCCGCAGGTTCCTCCTAACCATCAAGCCCTAGCAGACAATCAGGCTATGTGATTTTCCCCCAAAATGTACTCCACACTGAAATGGACATGTGATTTGATAGTTATTTTGGGCAGTTTTAAATTCCAGCAGGGAGAATGGACTCCAAAAGGAAGCTTAAACCATCTACAGCACACACAGTATTTTCATTTTATGGACACTATTTTGCTCTGAATCACAAAAATCTTTTTTTTTTTTTTTTTTTTTTAGTTTTTTGAGGTAGGGTCTCTAGTCCAGGCTGACCTGAAATTCACTATGTAGTCTCAGGGTGGCCTTGAACTCATGGCAATCCTCCTACCTCTGCTGGGATTAAAGGTGTGTGCCACCACGCCTGGCACAAAAATATCTTAAGTACAAACATTCAAATCCAAGTTATTCTGAGTTCGCCATATTCACTGTGCTATGCTGCATCCCAACTGCTTGCTTTCCTCCTCCCTTTGTTCCTTAGAGTCGCTGGTATAATGAGACACTCAGATTGAGGGAAGGCCACTCCTCAGTCTCAGGGTAGTCCTAAAGACAACACCGGACAAAAGCCCAGTTAGTGATGGAGGGCCCACACTGGAATCCTAGCGCTCAGGAGGAATCAAGTGTGTGGTCAGCCTGAGCTTTGGCTCTAGTAACGACACCTGCTCTCTCTTCATGTAAGACAAAGGGATGAGGGAGGATTCCTTACCCTTGGCCACTGGGCCTTGCGGAGGCTGCTCAAGCAGGCCTCTATTTCCAACCGTCCCATGAGACCCTGCTCTACCAGCTCCCGGAGCAAGAACAGCAACAGGTCCCACTGCAAAACACCAGAAAAGAGAAGAGCAGTTAGACAAAGTATTTTAGCACGGAGCAGGGAAAAAGAATCAAGGTAACAGCTTATAGAATTTGGGATAAAGACAACGAACATTAAGAACACAACTGTGAAAGCCAGGGAGATAGCTCAGTGGGCAAAGTACTTGCCTTGAAAGCACGAGGACGTGAGCTCAACCCACAGAACCTCCATTAAAATGCTAGGGGTTATGGTGCATTCACACAGTGGGGAAGCAGACAGGCTAGCTTAATTGGTTAGAACTCTGGTCCAAAAAGGTGGACAGTGTTTCTGAGGATGTGGTTGACATCTGAGATTGTCCTCTGCCCCCCTCCCCCCACAGAAGTGGGAGTTGAGTAAATGGCTCAGTGTGTAAAGCACCTGCCACATAAGCACGAGGACCTGAGTTTGGATCCCCAGCACCCATGAAAAATGCTGGGGAGACGAGAGAGAATCTCCAGGGTTTTTTGGCTAGTCTACCCAATTGGGTGAGTTCTGGGTTCATCCTATCTCAAAAATTAATGTGGAAAGGAAAGTAAGACACCCAATACCAACCTCTGGCCTCCATACACACACGGGGGGGGGGGGGAGATTACAAAGATCTGGGTGTGGTAGTTCACAGCTGTTATCCTACCACTAGGGAGGCAGAGAGGCCTGGTCTTGAGCCTAACATAGGCAATAGAGTAGTTTGACAACACCACGCCCCACCCCACATAACTCGGAGGGCTGAGAAGCCTCAAACTCACCTCCCTTGGCCGAGTGTCTGCCAGAAGCCCCACATTTCTTGGGCTCAGTAGCAGCTGTAGTGGAACTGGCCCCTGGAAGTCATCTTTCCACAAGGAAAGCAACATGAGCAAAAGCCTTCGAGCCTGTCCTTGCTCCAGTCTGTGCTGGGCTGGGGGCCCTAGGATGGGGATCTTTTCTGCAACTAGGAGGAGAAGCCGTTTCAATGATTATTTTCTTTGTGCATGTGTGTACGCCAAGGACAACTTCAGGGGCTGATCTTCCCTTCCACTTGTTTGAAGCAGGGCCTCCTGTTCACAGCTGCTTAAGCCAGACTAGCTGCCTTGTAGCTTCCAGGATTCTCCTGGATCTGCCTCTCATTTTGCCAAAGGAGGGCTTGGATTATAGCTTACTGCTATGTCTAGCTTTTTGTGTGGTTTCTGAACTCTGGAAGCCAAGTTTTCAATGGAGGCAGAGAGCCCTGTTTGTAAGCTTGCTTTGGATTTGGGGAATGGAGTAAGAGGGATTTGATAAGAGTCATACCCAGGAGCGACGCTAACTCCACAGAGCACTTGGCCAAATACTGCTCAGCAGGTGGACACAGGAACTACAAGGAAAAGAAGGGGAACATGAACATCACCCTCCCGGCTGGGAGGGCCGAGCTGGGGCCAGTGTGGTTCATGTTACATCTCACCTGGCGGCACCGCAGTGACTGGCCCAGCTGGCTTAGGAGTTGCTCCAGATGTTCTGGGGAAACTCCTTCCTCGGGGTCCCGGGGTCCCGCAGCCAGGGAGAGCACATCCTGCACAGAGCAGGGTGGTGAGACCTCATGCCAGGTAGAGAACAAGGTGCTAGAGACTTGGTTTGGGATGGAGACCAGCCAGTGGGGAGGCAGAAGGAAAATAAAGCCTCAGGAGATAAAGCAACTGGGCTAAGGTGTCCCTAGAGCTGGGGCTCAGGCAGGACAACACAGCTAGGATAAGCCACCAGGTGGACAATACAGAGGAAACAGAGCAGCTAAACCAAAGTGCCAGGTGCTGTGAAGAGAGCATCTCAACATACTCTAGGGAACTGAAGTCTCAGTGTTTCTCTATTTGCCTTCTCAGGGAGACCAATTTTCAATACAGAAATCCTCTGCATAGTGAGAGCAAATATGTAGTGGCTTAAGCCTTTCCTCCTCTCCTATTAAGTCTCCATTGGGAGGCCTTCCTGGTCTCTATTCTTTTTTTTTTTTTTTTGGTTTTTTGAGGTAGGGTCTCGCTCTAGTCCAGGCTGACCTGGAATTCACTATGTAGTCTCAGGGTGGTCTTGAACTCACGGCGATCCTCCTACCTCTGCCTCCCAAGTGCTGGGATTAAAGGCGTGTGCCACCACGTCCGGCTCCTGGTCTCTATTTTACATGCTTATTCCTAGACCCATGGTCAGTATTTTAGGCCTGGTGGGTCATAAGGTTTCTTTGTTCCAACTATTTGACTCTGCCCTGGTAGTATAAAAGCTGTAGACGACTTGTAAATAAATAGCTGTGCTCAGTAAAATTTTACCCCCCTCCAAAAAAAAAAAAACAAGCTCAATTTGGCCCATAGGCTGTGGACCCTTTACCTAGAAAGTTTGAAGTAATATTTTTGTGGAACTTGGGGATTGAACTATCTTCCCTCTTTTTAAAAAATACTTTGTTTAGAGCTGGGGAGATGGTTCAGCAGTTAGGCACTTGCCTGCAAAACCTAATAACCCAGATTCAATTCCCCAGTACCCACATAAAGTAAAATGCACAATGTGACACATGCATCTGGAGTTGGTTTGCAGAGGCTAGAGACCCTGGTGTGCCCATCTTCTTTCTCTCTTCTCTCTCTGCTCACAAAGATGCTTGTTTGCAAAGCCTCACAGCCGGGGTTCAATTCCCCAGTCCCCGTGTAAAGCCAGGTGCAGAAAGTGGCACATGCACCTAGAGTTCATCTGCAGTGGCAAGAAGCCCTGGCATGCCCATTTTCTCTTTTTCTGCTTGCAAATAAAAAAAAAATTGGAGGCTTTACCCCCTCTTGCCTCACTCATGGTGGGAGCTCTTCTTTCCTTCTCTTAATCTAATAAAGTCTCTCTAAACCTTAAGAAAATTGTTTTAAGCTGGGCATGATGGTGCATGCCTTTAGTCCCAGCACTTGGGAGGCAGAGGTAGGAGAATCACTGTGAGTTCAAGGCCACCAAGACTAGGCTAGAGACCCTATTCCCCCCCCAAAAAAAAAATTGTTTTGAACAGGGTGTAGTAGCTTTCACCTTTAATCCCAGGCCTCAGGAGGCTGAGGTAGGAAGATCACAGAGTTCAAGGCCAGCCTGAGGCTAGAGAATGAGTTCCAGGTGAGCCTGGGCTAGTGTGTGAAACTACTTCAAGGTCTCAATTGCCCAGGATGGCCTTAAACAACTGAGATTATAGGCCTGTGCCACCAGGTCCAGACTAATCTGAATTTTAAAAGTCCAGGGAACTGGGGATGTGGTCAGTAATACCTACTTAGCACTACTAGGTGTGGTGGCACATGCCTTTAATCCCAGCACTCGGGAAGCAGAAGTAGGAGGATTGCTGTGAGTTCAAGGCCACCCTGAGACTACTCAATTCCAGGTCAGCCTGGGCTAGAGAGAGACCCTACCTGAAAAAACAACAGAAAAATCACCAAGCCGGGCGTGGTGGTGTACGCCTTTAATCCCAGCACTTGGGAGGCAGAGGTAGGAGGATCACTGAGTTCAAGTCCACCCTGAGACTACAAAGTGAATTCCAGGTCAGTCTGGGCTACAGCGAGACCCTACCTCGAAAAACAAAAACAATGTCTTAGTATGTCTTAGCTGTTCACCACCATATGTTTGCTACAGATTTAGTTTAAAACTTTAGATCTACCCTTTTGGAATTCAACTCAGCTCTGGTCTACCAAGTTCCATTTGTTAAGGAATAAAACAGAAACTAGCCAAACACAGAAAGCTTCTACACAGTCCTGAAGCTGATGTGAAAGGAAAGTAACAACGGGAGGGAGGGTGTGGGGAAGCAAAAGGGAGCACAGGGTAGCTGTGTACTTTTATCTCGGAGATGAGGTGGGAGGGGAGGGGAGCATGGTGCTCACAGGCTCGGGAGCAGCCCCTCCGCTCTACCCGGGCAGCCGGCTCAAGACCCTGGGTTCGAAGTGTGCGGCTCACGGCTGCTTTCAGCTCCCTTCTAATCAGTGCTGGCAGACAGAGGGAGGAAAGCAGAGTCACTGGAGTGGCCCCCTGCATGGCTCACTGACACCCCATCCTTCACGTTTTCCAAATGGCTGAATCTCATCTGCCACACGGCCCAACATCTAAGCACTCTCTTCCTGGACCTCACCTGTGATGTTCGTTGATAACCAAGAGCAGGCTTTCTCTGTGGCGAGCTCCACAGCGATATTCTCCGCACTGCTTAGAACCTGCGGCAGGCACAGGACTGCAGAGTGAGGGGCCTTGGGAAGGATGTGCGTGTGCAACCATGGACACCAGAGTCCAGGAGTGACCCTCCCACCCTACACTAGTCCACACAGGGCACATGTGTGCACACATGCCTGCTGGCCATTCCTACATACAGCAGCTGGGGTCTCCTCTGGAAGCAGGGCTCGCACAGCTGCAGGGCTCTTCCTTTGGCAGAATCTAAAAGGAGACAGAGGGAGTCATTGAGGTCTAGGGATTTAGCTTGACTCACAAAGGTAAATGCTCTGAGTGTACCAGGCCTCTGACCAGGAGGCTCTACCTCAGAGAGAAGCACTCTCCACCCTCCTGCCACAATGCAGACAATGGCTGAAGGAAAAACCCACTAGGCAAGTAGCTCTATAACATCACACACCCTTCCAACGAGTCTACAGAGAAGGGAGCGGGGATAGGAACTAGAATGAAGAGTCGGAAAGCAGTGAAAAAGGAAAGAAAAACAAAAACCAAGAGGAAGCTGGGTGAGGTGGCTCACACCTGTTATCCCAGTATTGGGGAGACTGAGAGAGGAGGACTGCCACCGTTTTAGGCAAGCATGGGCTACATAGTGAGTTCCAGGTCAGCCTGGACTACAGCGTGAGAACCTGACAAAGAACATGATTGGTAGCTCTTACTCCTGCCCCTGGGTCAGTGCCTGGGCTCCGTGGGGGCAAAGCTGGGAACACAAGATCTCTAACAGCTGGGCTGGATCTCCCCCTTCCTGTTCCTGTGTGGCCAGTTGCTCCTGGAGAAGGGACTCTGCCTGGTTCACCAAATCTGCTACCAGCGTCGCCCTGTAGCAGGGACAGCAAGGTTTGGAGTAGTTGAAAGGGATGAAAAGGGCTGCGAATTCAAGAACATTTGCTCAGAACTTCCTTCAAAGGATGCAAACAACTTGAGCCTCCCTGCGCCCCCCCCACCCCCGACTTTCTGATTTGAGATGCTACAAGTCAAAAGGAGCTGGGAGGTAGTAAGGGACTGACAATAAGACCTTCTCACTTACTTGATGTGTTTTACACAGTTTGATCCAATTCTTTCTGCCACAAACTCCACAGTCCTACGCAGGGAGGGCGGCTGGTTGTGAAAAAAGGCCTGGGCAAGCTGAGCCTGGGAAAGCAAGGGAGGCAGTGCCGTGAGGGCTTCCTTCTGTGTTCCCCATGGGCTGCCGCTGCCTCTTGTTTGCCCCCTGCCCTTACCTGCAACCCCTGGCTGGTCTGGAGAGGCTGGGTTCCCAGGCTGCTGGTGGTAGTAGGGGTGATTTTCCTCACAAAGCCCCCACTCCGTCCACTGCTGCCTGAAACCCATGAAGCGAGCAGTTTCCGGAGCTCTCCTGCATTAGAAAAGTTTAAGTTCTTAGTTATGGAACAACCTTCTCCTACTTGCCCCAAGCAACTGGACTTTGAATATTTGTGAAGCAAAGAGTATAGGTAAAACCCCAGGCAGCCTAAGGACAGGACAACATACTGAGGAGTCAGGCCATGGGAACAGCCCAAGGACCAGAGAAGGAAGGAGAAATGCTCACCAATGTAGGGACAGCAAGTGTAGAGCAGCTGTTGATCCACGACAGGCACAGTGTCCTGGGGAGAAGAGGCCAGTGTTGGGACAATGTGGTAGGCAGGCTTTCTTTCCTCCCCAGGAGCTCAGACATGGGATGGTCAAGCAGAATTATGGGAGGGCCAAGTCTTCTCTAGCTTGTTTCTTGCTGGGCTTTCTATTCAGCTCACTTGATTCTTGGGGTTCCTAAGGCTCTAGCTGGACCCCAACACTCACCAAACCATGCTCCGAAGCTGCTGTGTCCACCTCAAAGGCCTGACCCTCTTCCAGAAAGAATAAGTCCTCAGGTACCGTGGGAATCTAATGAATGGAGAGCAGCCAGAGCTCCATTGGCATTTCTAAGAGTTATCACATCTTCTGACCTCATGGGGACCCCGGGTCAGGCAGCCTTTCTCTAAACCACGCCAATGCCCATCCTTCTCAGAACCTTCCTCCTCTGGACCCCCCCTTTTTTTAACGAAACATATTTATTGTCAATAATTAGATATACTGTATGAGCAAATCTTATGTTGGTAACCCCAGTTCCCTCCTTCCTGTCTCTAATCCACTGGGGATCCTCCTGGGTAGGCACACTGGATCAGTCCATGGGGGTAGGGGGTTATAAATTGCACAAGAGGGAGCCAGATTTTTGTTTTTTCTGTTTTCCTTTGTGTGTGTTGCGGGGTGGGGGGAGTGGGGGGTGGGGGGGTGTCTCTGGATATTCTTCCCCACCATGGCTCTCTCTTTCACTCAGTTCCCTGAGTCAAGATAGGTGAGTTTTTAAGTCTGCTTTATTGTTGAGATCTTAAATGTCTCTGGACTTCTGCTTTGGATTGTGTTGGGTACCGCTGGTGTCTGTCTCCATTGTCCTTTCACGGGTTATCTGACTTGCTATGGTGTTTGGTCTCTTGTTTATCTCACCTGGAGCCCATTTTTGCTCAGATGCCAGAGCTCCCATGTCTGCCACAATAGTCAACCCCTGTGCCATCTAGACCATCCCATTTGCCAACCTGGAAAAGCCAGCCCAGGACAGCCAGCAGCAGCAGCTTGTTCAGGAAGCACATCTCCCCTTCACGCTCCTGTGATAAGACCAAGCTCCTAAGTGGTAAATGGCAGATATGAACAGCATTAGTGCAAGGGGACAAAAGGGAGTAAACAGAAGCCCTGCTGGGAAGTCAGTTTTCATAAGCCCCTAAAGGGCTCTGTTGTCATGAAGACAACCAGGATCTCCTAGGTGTCACCTGCAGGCCCACAGCCTAGCTTTAGGACAAACCTGCATCTTCTCTGATATTCAGCTCTGGACCTGGGCGTAGACTGTATCTCAACCTCCTTCTACTCACCGATATAACTGCAGCAGGAGAGTAAAGATGCTCCGGTAATAGTCCAGCAAGGGGACAATGTGGTCAGCAAAGGAAAGGAACTCCACCAGCCAGGGCACAGTGAGCACTGCCCGTTGGGCCCACAACCCCTGCTGCAGCAGAGCTCGCACGTCCAGCACAGGAGGGACCTGGGAGAGCCAAAGTTCAGTGAGCAGACCCTTAAGGGGGCAGGAGGGATGCTGATCTCTCTAGGGAGGTCTAGGTTTTTAAAACAGCCAAGGAAACTGGTGAGCCTCCAGATCTTGCTGGTCTGGCTCAGTTCCCACCTTGCTCAGATCTCCCACCACTCACCTGGCTCCTAAGGGCCAGAATGGAGTCCTGAAGCTCACGGCTTGGGGGTGGTTCAGAGCCTCGGTATGGCAGGAAAGCCACAAAGCCCAGAAATTTAGCCAAAATCCTCAGGCTAAGAAGCACCACAGCAAATTGTCTCCGTTCACCCTGCAAGAGCAATCAAGCAAAATAAAAGGTCCTAAATCTCCTAAAAAAAAAATTCAAATCTGAGCCGGGCGTGGTGGCGCACGCCTTTAATCCCAGCACTCAGGAGGCAGAGGTAGGAGGATTGCCGTGAGTTCAAGGCCACCCTGAGACTACATACTGCATTCCAGGTCAGCCTGGACTAGAGCGAGACCCTACCTCGGAAAAAAAACAAAAAAAAAATAAAAAACAAAACAAAACAAAAAATTCAAATCTGTTGTTTCCCCTGAACATACCCTTTCTTCCTGGGTCAAACCCAGTTTGCCCCCTTGTTCTGTTTTCTAACCTGCCAGTCCACATCTGACTCCCCATCCTCATCCCCAGGCTTATGCTGAGGCAGGGCAAGGCTGTTGAGCTCCCGGATCTTCAAGCTCAGACTATCCATAAGGTGCTGATTAAACTGGAAGCTGGGGGAGGGGTAGAACGGAACAAAAATGTTTTAAAATACTGAAATAGGTGCAAGAACCAGAATTGAGAGTAGGTGCCCCAGAAGAAACCATTTACATAACAGATGGGGAGACTGAGGAGCAGTGAAGTTATCTACATGGGTAACAGAATGAGAAATGAAATGGAAGCCGGGCGTGGTGGCGCATGCCTTTAATCCCAGCACTCGGGAGGCAGAGGTAGGAGGATCACCGTGTGTTCAAGGCCACCCTGAGACTACAGAGTGAATTCCAGGTCAGCCTGGGCTAGAGTGAGGCCCTACCTCAAAAAAACAAAAAAAGAAAGAAAAAAATGAAATCGAGTCAGAAAAGTGAACAAGAAGAACCATAGATAATGGAGAGTCACTCGTTACCAAAGTTAAATATCTTTTGGCCTCTGGCCCTCTTCCTGTGAAACACCAGGGACCTTTACCTGCTGGCACTCAGGATAAAATCCCTGAAGAAGCCCTGACAGCCTGGGAAGGTGGGCGGTGGGCAGGGCCCCCCACTACTTTGAGGAGCCACGAGTCGTTCCTGCAGCTGCCGCAATCGTCCCAGCTTGTCAGCTCCCAGCATATTCAACACATCTGGAGCCTCACCCAAGACAGTTCCCCCAGCGCTGCCAGGGCTCTGACACATCTAAAGTGCCCAGAAGAAGCCAGAGAAAGAAAACGATCAGTAAGGACAAGGGAAGGACTGGGGACGCAGCTCGGTGTAGAACATCTGCCTGGCGTGAGTATACCTAGTACTGCCCAAGGAGACAGGAAGGAGTAGTTGCAGAAAGAGATTAGTTTCTTGTTTTAAAGGTGATGAAACTAAAACTACAAGGTTAAGCATTTGTCTTGGGTCACTAGAACTAGGATTTAAAGAGAGGCCTGAATACTAAACCTATACTTTTTCTACCATAGCACAAAACAAGATTAAAAGGGTGGTAAGGCAGCACTTGAGAGGCAGAGGTAAGGAGGATCACTGTGAGTTCGAGGCCATCCTAAGAATACATAGTGAATCCAGGTCAGCCTGGGCTAGAGTGACAAGGTAAATCTGAGCAAGGGCAGGAGGTGCGGGTCAGGTCAGCTCAAGAGAACAAGTCCGTTTCTTCTCTCCCCACCAGAATTTGAACCACCACCAACCCAAGCAGTGAAACTTTTCCAACTCCAGTCTGGATTCCCCTCCACCCCCCACCTTAACTGTCCATCTGGTCCAGAGTGCCAGCCTTGACTTGGTTGCCCACCATGCCTGCTAGTCACTGCTACAGCTATTACCTGGAGAAGCTGTTTTTGGAAAAGTCGGACAAAGTGGCTGTGGCTGCAGGCTGCTGAGAGTTGACCCATCATGGCTCTGAGGAATAAGAGGCAGGCATAGGAAGGAGGTAAGAGATCTTCCAGCCATGTGCCAAAGACTTGAGCAGCGCCCTCTGCTCCAGCTGGCCCACAAAGGGATAAAGGAAGTTTCTCTCACACCAAGATCCTGAGGCTGGCAATGTACTTAACCGAACAAGAAAGGCCCTGTCAGGGCTGGAGACATGGCTCAGCAGTTAAGGCACTTGCCTCTAGTGCCTACGGCCCCGGGTTCAATTCCCCAGAACCCACATAAGCCAGACCCACAAGGTGGTGGTCCTAATTCATTCTCTCTCTCTCTCTCTCTCTCTCTGAAAATGAATAATATTAAAAAAAAAAAAAAAGAAAGAAATGCCCTGTCAGATTTTCAGGTCATACTGAGTGCCAGTGAGTTTCATAACTGATATGAAGGGAGGTGAATGGACAGAGGACTATGCGAAGCTGTAAGACTTGCTCAAGTAGAAGATGGAGAAAAAGGAGGCTGGAGGAACTGAGTCCATAACTTGGGTCAAAATTCAAGCAACTTATATTATAAGCTTTGCACTTTCCCAAGCATTTGCCATTGCAGACCAAGTAAGAGGCACTTCTGAGTGCAAAGAGCTGGAGAGACAAATCCATTTTAAACCCAGTTATAAATACTAGAGACTGAGGAGGAGATGGAGAAATTAGCTGTGGGCTAGCAGTAGGGAGAAAGGCTTCTTCCAATCAGCACCCCAAACACCATTCAACTCAACTGCTGCTCACTGTCAGAAGCAAAGAGAAAAGGGGACCCTGAGAAGGACACCCACCTGATCTTGTTGCCCAAGCCCTTCTCAAAATCCCAGCCAGGCTCCTCATGGTGATCTTCCCACTCTCGAAGTACCTCATAGAACACATCCCTGTAGACACACAAGAACGCTTAATTAGCAGAGCCACAGCTGCCTCTCACTCACTTCCAATAGCATTTTCCCTTGCTTGAAGGCTGAAGACAGCCCTATCCGTGGTCCCATTCCTTAAACTCCAATGTTTTCTAAGTGTTAAGAGCAGCAGCAGCAGCACACCACAGGCCTCACAAACCTCTGTGGGATTAAAATCTGTGGACATGAAACAGAATGAAGCCAACAGGCAGGAAGGGCCTGATGGCACTAGTTTCCATGAAAACTGCCTACTCCCTCCCCAAAAGTTCCCTTTTCTTTTCACCTCTGTTTTTTAAAAGTATGAAAGGCTCGGTCACTGAAGAAGTTGGCACGATTGTCAGTTTCTGGCTGAAAGGAGACAGCTTGAGCAGATGGTGGCATCACCAAAGAGACCTGAAACAAGGCAGAAACGTCAGGAAATAAAGCCTGTGAGGATTATGCCCAAGCTTTTACCCTTTATTCTTTTGCCTTTTGGTTTTTCCAGGTATGGGCTCGCTCTAGCCCAGGCTGACATGGAATACCCTATGTCGTCTCAGGGTGGCCTCGAATTCATGGCAATCCTGACCTCTGCCTCCCTGGTGCTGGGATTAAAGATGCGTACCACGACTGACTGGCTGTTACCCCTTTATTCTTGCCCAGGGTAGATGACAGGAAGTGTCAGGAAAAGCTAGGAAGGGTTTCTAAGCAGGCGGGTTCACTACCTTGGCAGCACTGCCCTCATAGGCAGCTCGAAGGCGGCCTTGCAAAGCTGGCGAGAAGCACAGCAGCCGCTCATTCTCAGCCAGCAACTTTAAGGTTCCTTTGTCCAGGTAGGAAAGAACCCTGCAGGGAACAGAAGATGATGGAGACTGGAACAGACTACACACAGCAAGTAGGCACCTACACGTCACACAAAGCACACCTGCAGCATGGAGCCGGTTAAGCCCAGAGATGTATGTCAAGGTCACAGGCCAAGGAGTTAGATGAAGAAGGTAAAGGCAAAGAAAATTAGACCTCATGGAGCATGAAGCAGGAGAGCAGGCTAGAAACATTAGCTTCTAGGTCTACATCATTTCTTTTTTGGGGGGAGGGTGGTAATGGGGACTGAACCCAGAGCTTCACTTAAGATAGGCAAGTGTGTCACCAAGTTATAGCCCTAACTCTTTTTTTTAATTTTTGAGAGTTTCCCAGGCTAGCCTTGTACTCTCTGCAGCCTAGGCAGGTCTTGAACTTGCAATCCTCCTGCTTCAGCCCCTGAGTATTTTGATTCTTTTAGGGAATACATACGTAACCTTGACACACAATGCAGTGTTACAGGCGGGAAAGTCTAGGTCCTTATGCCTATGTTAAGCACAACCATGCATCCCAAATGACCAGAGAAGCAGACAGATGGTGAGAATAAACTGCCCAAATGCCTGCTGGGAAAACTCACTGAAACTGCTTCTCCAAAACCTGCACTGCAAAGAAGACACAGTCGTGGATGCTCTGGAACAGTGGCGTTTCCAGCGAATCTGGGACAGCAACACACGGTTAGTGAAGAACTTTCCCATCTCAGACCCCACTCCTCAAGAGGCTTGCTTACTGACCCAAGGCACCCGGACTTGATTCAAGGTCACTGTCCTTGGCAGGCACCATCCTCCGGGCAGTAAGAAGCTGAAGGACGAAGAAAAGCTCCAAGAACAGGTTTGGTACCAGGTTCTCTAGATATAAAAAGACGTCTCATGGCACGAGCGCCACATGGAAGCGAGGCTCTGGGCCTCTCTGTTTCTCTCCACTGCTCTCACTCACCAGCAATGCATGAGGAGTAGACAAGAGCCACCAGTTCCAGGCGCTGGCGGGAGGACACTCTGGCAGGGTCTGCAGGTTCTGCCGCGAGGCTTTCTGTCCGGCTGGGGATGGGGGATTCTGGGGTGGGACAGGCAGGGGTAGGCGACTGCTGCAGCTGCTTAGAGCTATGTGGACAGAGACGAGTCAGAAAGAGCCTGGCTTCTGGGCCACACTCACACTCAATTCCCTCCAGAGGAGACACAACAGCCCAGAAAGAGAGCAAACTCCAGAGTCCCCAGTGAAGAAACCAATTTCAGGAAAAAGGGAGGAAGCTGTCATCCCGAGGAGTGGGTGCAAGGCCATACCGCTCCTTCCTGAGCATGTCCCGCTCCTCTTGCAGACTCCTGCACCCCAGGGGAAGGGCCAGGCCCCAGGGGCTGGTGTCCAGGGCTGAGGGCTGCGAGCTGGGGGCGCAGCTGATTGGGGGTGAAGTGAAGCAGGTCTTGGGTTTGGAAAGTGACCGTTCTTCGCTCACTGGGGTCGGGTTGATCCTTCGAGAAGGCTTTGTCCTGCTGAGAGTAGCCATAGGTTTTTCTATCTTCAAACGTCTCAAGCCCTCGCCATTCTGATCACCTCACCTGTCACCTTCCAGCCACTCCCCCGCGGGGCCCGGGGTCGGCCCGGCTCTGCGCCCACCACCTCCCGGGTGAGGAGGGCCGCTTCTCACCCTGCGGGGCCCGGAGGAGCCGCGCCCACCGGAGGGAACTCGTCCAGGTTGCTGAGGTTCGGTGGGTCGGAGGAGAGCTCGAGCCTGGGGCTGAGGGGGCTGCCGGAGCTGCGGGGCCGGCGGCCCCCGGCCCAGGGCGCGTTCTCCCCGCCGAACCCCTCCTCCGAGCCCCCGGGGCCGCGGCCTGCGCGCTCGCGGGCCGGCCCGGGCCCCCGTCTCCGGCCCCCGCGGCGGGTCAGCGGGGCCTCGGCGGCGGCGGCGGGCGGCTCGGCCGCGGGGAAGAGCTGGCTGCGCGCCCCGCGGCCGCCCCGCGCCGGGCCTCCGGGTCTGCCGGGCAAGGCCGCCGAGGCGCCCGGGGCCTTGGCGGGCGTGGGGGGGCCCTGCGGGAGGACGCGGCCGCTCTGCTCCCGCAGGAAGTTCAGCAGGAACGGCACGAAGTCCTTCCGCGCGGGCCGCAGGGCGCGGAGCGCGGCGGCCTCGGCGGAGCCGGCCTGCGGGAGAGAGGCCCGGCTCAGCGGAGAAGGGCCGGCGAGGCGACCCTCCCTCCCTCGGCCGGCGCGGCCCGGCCCGGCCTGGAGCCGCGTCCGCGCCGTTACCTCCGAGCCCGGCGTGCCGCGCGCGACCCACCGCACCGCGGCGGTCACCGACACCTCCTCTCGCAGCAGCGACTCCAAAACGGCCGCCATCCCGGTCCCGGCGCTCAGCGACCACTGCGCAGGCGCCGGCGCGCCACGGGCGGCCCGGGAAGGGCGGGGCCAGGCTGGAGCTGCCGTTGGGCGGGGCGGGGCGGGAGGGGAGGGGCGGGGCATGAGGGGAGGGGTGGGGCGACGGCCTCAGGACCCAGCTTCCCAGCCTAGGTAGATGGAACCGCGCTCCGCAGGTGAGCTCCAGGCTTCTCAGCCTAGGTAGATGGCACGGCTCTCCGCAGGTGAGCTCCAGGCTTCCCAGAGTAGGTAGATGGAACCGCGCTCCGCAGATGAGCTCCAGGCTTCCCAGCCTAGGTAGTTGGCACGGCGCTCGGCAGGTGAGCTCCAGGCTTCCCAGCCTAGGTAGATGGCACCGCGCTCCGCAGGTGAGGCTTTCCTGCGTGCCTGGTACAGAGCTCTGGCTGAGACTGAACTAAAACTGAGGCCGCTGTGGGACAGTCGCAGCTCTGGGGACACCCAAGGTCCCCAAGAGCAGCCAATCAGGTGAACAATTCTAAAAGACACCAGCATACCCACATCCTAGGCCATAAGCACACCTCCTCACCACCTTCCCCAACCCA
Organism: Zapus hudsonius; assembly: GCA_004024765.1. NCBI lineage: Eukaryota > Metazoa > Chordata > Mammalia > Rodentia > Dipodidae > Zapus > Zapus hudsonius. The sequence continues at coordinate 17,362 of PVHP010010986.1, forward strand.
AAAGAAGTGAGGTTAACCAACCCCTCTCTTGATCTCAAAGGTTGACTTTCACCCTTGGCCCAGCTTTCCAGGCGTGTCCAAAGACTTGGGCCATCTATGACAATGCCCGCTGAGAGGCTTTTTGTTGTTGTTTGGTTTTGGTTTTTCTAGGTAGGGTCTCACTCTAGCCCAGGCTGGCCTGAGGTGGTCCTCCTCTCTTCCTCCGGAGAGAGTGCTGGGATTAAAGGCGTGCTGCTATTACTATCCCCAGGCTCCAACCCTTAAAGGGCCTCAGGCAGCCCTATACACAAAACCAACACATTTGTATTATTGGGTTCACATCAGGTGAATATTTTAACTACTTGCATTTGAGATGTCAACATAAATTCATGTTTGGCTTTATTATTTAATTTTCGAGGTAGGGTCTTGCTCTAGTCTGGCTGACCTGGAATTCACCATGTAGACTCAGGGTGGCCTCAAACAATGATCCTCTGCCTCCCCAGTGCTGGTATTAAAGTGAGCCACTATATCTGGCTGAAAGGAATCTTAAAAACTTAGTTTTGTGCTGGGCTCGGTGACATTCACCTGTAACCTCAGCATCTCAGAGTGAGGCTGTTCTGATCTCCAGTTCTAGTTTGTTTTTGTTACAGGGAAATCATCTCATGCAGGCAGTGAAAATATCACTCAGCCCAGCGCTTCCTTTTCTTCATCACTTAGGGTCACTAGTGTGTGGCATTTATTCCATATTTTCTGCTCCCAGTTAATATGCTGCATTCAAAACTTTATTAGGAGCTGGGGAGATGGTTTGATTCCCCAGGGCCCATGTTAAAGCCAGATGCACAGAGTGGCTCATACATCTGGAGTTTGTTTGCAGTGGCTAGAGGCCCTGGTGAGCCCATTCTCTCTCTCTCTCCCTCTGCTTGCAAATAAATAAATAAAAATATCTTTTAAAATCTTTATTAGGGGATGGGGAAGAGGGACTTTGGGGAACTGGGGATAACAACTCATTATTTGCCCATTAAATGTAACTCATTTTGGACAATTAAAAAAACTTTATTGGAGCTGGAGAGATGGCTCAGCGGTTTAAGGCACTTACCTCCAGTGCCTAAGCACCTGGGTTCAATTCCCCAGTACCCATATAAGCCAGACCCACAAGGTGGTGGCCCTGCTGCTCTCTCTCTCTCTCTCTCTCTCTCTCTCTGCTTGAAAATGAATAAATAAAATATATTAAAAAAACTTTATTAGGGCTGGAGAGATGGCTCAGTGGTTAAGGTACTTGCCTCCAGTGTCTAAGGCCCCGGGTTCAATTCCCCAGGTCCCACATAAACCAGACCCACAAGGTGGTGGCCCTGGTGTTCTCTCTCTCTCTCTCTCTCTCTCTCTCTCTCTCTCTTTCTCTCTCTCTGCTTGAAAATGAATAAATAAAAAAAACTTTATTAGATTATCCCGGGTGTGGTAGCACATCTTTAATCCCAGCACTGGGGAGGCATAGAGAGGCAGGAGGATCGCCATGAGTTCAAGGCCACCCTGAGACTGCATAGTGAATTCCAGGTCAGCCTGGGCTATGGCGAGACCCTACCTTGAAAAATCAAATCAATAAACCACCCAACTTTATTAGATTAGAAAATATTTCCCACTTTTGAATCCAAACCATCACACAAAGAGAACTAGAGTTGCATGCGGACTGAATATTTTATTATTAGATTATAAAAATAAAATACAAAATAATTTTAAAACAGAAATTAAAACACTGTACAAAGCTTTAATATGGTACAAATGGGAAAATAAAATAAATAATTACACTTTTATGTACAGATGGCCTATACAAAAGCACTCCATGTTGCCAATGCTCTATGTCCTTGGTTGCCTGAGCAAAACCATAAAGGGAAGATGGTTGAAAGGGAGGATACAAGGCAATACCTCTGAAGGAAGTTCCAAGAGCCATTTCTCATCTCTCTGATAGCTCATGAAAGGAAGTGAGGGACAGTGAAGTGGATTGAAGTCATTATTTTAACTCAATGATCTGTTCAACAAGACAGAATTCTGCCAACAGCTTATAAACTGTCAACATTTATATGGAATTGAGATGTGCCTCCTTTTCCTAAAACCTGGGAACCTGTTAGTAAGTGCTCCAATGAAACAGGTGCTGATTTAAGAATGGAGTAAGAAAAAGGGGGATGAGGACCTGTGCCAGGGAAGTGAAGAGAGACTCAATCTGTTCTCTTTACTCATTCCATCCAATCCAATTTCCTCTTTGTGTGTGTTTTTATTTGAGAACTGGGTCTCATGTAGCCCAGACTGTCCTTGAACTTGTCATGCAGTCGAGAATGACCTTGATTGCTTCTACCTCCCAAGTATAGATAATACAGGCATAAGACACCACACCCAACAAATTCGATCAGATTTCAAAGTTCCAAGTGGCACAAGTGCTTTATGTATTTCCTTTATTTCCCTATATTTGAATTTCTGAAATCTTCAAAACTTAGTGAAGTAATTTCATTTACTAGTGGATAGTTTAAAACTCCCTAAAGTAAATCACGAACAGAATTACAGGGTCTTGGTCACCCTGTAGGTGGTCCGAGTTTGGTCAAGTGATATAAATGAATGTCCAAAGGTTTAAACTGTGTATTGTAAGAGTTTTAAATAGCATCACATAGCAAGGGTAGTCTACATATAAAAGCTTGACTAACTCAATGTTTTTAAATAGTTGAGCAAACATTATGTATACACCAAGACATGATACTAAATTACTTACAAGGAGGCAAATTTACTATTCATTGATATCATAAAATTACGTTCTCAGTATTTCTATAGTTCCGTGGTCTCAAAGACCTGTCTTATCATCCTGTTGTTGCCCTAGAACCTCTTGCTCAGAGGATCCAGGAGACACGGTCAGCTCGTCAATATATTTATCATGCCCACCCTATCACTTCAAATTAAAGGCAGAGACCTGTTAAGCTGTCAGTGCAATGAAAGGAAAGTCTTCTCTTCCATACAATTCTCAAGAGCAAGGGCTGAGCCAAGTGTAAGGAAACACTCAAATCAGTCTGTGCCCACACCACCCTGAACACAACTGAGCCAGCCTATACTCAGTACTTGGATTTGTTTGTTTGTTTGTTTCTACTCAGTGTCTTGAGATTGCATGGAACCATAAGGTGATCTTGTCACTTTACTTTCCTAATACAATTTTCTATTTATTTTTTATTAAGGAGAAGCTTGGTATGGGCACATCATGTGTTGGTACCAGCAGTTCCCTGCCTTCATTTCACTGAGGGCCCTCCTCACTGGGATTGCTGGTATTCACCATGGGATTGTTTATTTACTTACAAGCAGAAAGAGAGAGGGGGGAGGAGAGAATATGGGCACACCAAGGCCTCTTGCTGCTATAAACTCCAGACTAGGGAATTGAAACTGGGCCAACGGGCCTTCCAACCAAGTGTCTCTAACTGCTGAACCATCTCCCCAGCCTTCTATGCAAGTTCCTGCTCACAGGGGAGAAGAATTAAACATTTATTTATTCTTTAGGCAGGGTCTTACTCCAACTAGCCTAAGCTGATTGAGAACTCACTCACTTCAAAGTCATGATGATCCTCCTACTTCAGCCTCCTAAGTCCTAGGACTAAAGGTGTGAGTTGCCACACCCATCTGGTTTTCCATATTTTAAAAATAATCTCAAACAACTAAATTTTAGAAAATAACTTGATGAGTCCTGATCAGCCAGGGATTTCTCAGGGTGGTTCAGCCTGAGTTTCCCCAAGTGGATAGAGGTTCTTATCTGATACTCTGGAGTCAGCTGGGATCTATAGAAATTCCCCCAAATACCTTCTGTAGTTCCTTTTTTTATTAATATTTTATTTATTCATTTTCAAGCAGAGAGAGAGAGAGAGAGAGAGAGAGAGAGAGAGAGAGAGAGAGAGAGAGAGAGAGAGGGAGCGCAACAGGGCCACCACCTTGTGGGTCTGGCTTATGTGGGTCCTGGGAATTGAACCTGGGGCCTTAGGCACTAGAGGCAAATGCCTTACCCGCTGAGCCATCTCTCCAGCCCCCTTCTGTAGTTATGACTAGTCAGCTAACAAGATTCTGAAGGATCTGAGACTGTTAAACTTCTACTTCCTGAGAAATGGTCAAAAGATGAGAGATACCCAATAATACTGTTTCCACTCTAGTTACATGTACACACTAGAGTTTTGTGTGTATGTGTGTTCATATGTGTGCAGGATGGGTGTATGTATGTACATGCAGAGGCCAGGAGTTGAAGTCAGCAGCTTTCCTCAGTCACTCTCCACCTTGTTCTTTGAGGTAAACTCTCTCACTGACCCTAGAGCTCACAGGGTTGGCTACATTAGCTAGCCAATAAGCTCCCGGGATCAGCCTGTTTCCATCTACCCAGGGCCTGGATTACACTGTATGTGGGAACTAGGAATCTGCTGAGGTCTTCACACTTGCACGGCAAGCTCTTATCCACTAAGCCATCTCCCCAGCCTCCACAGTATTATATGGTGAGGACAGGGAAATGGGATGTCCCGACAACCACTTGGGTTTTCCAGGCATTACATCCCTTATGTGGTCTGAGGGCCGAAGCTGCCTCTCTAGTTCCCTTCCAAAAGGTAAGTCTATATGTCTAAATATGCACCCCAGGTTTCTGAACTTGGGTATATTTTGCCATGTAAAGACTACCAAAGTAAAGTAGTCACAAGCCTTCATCCTTTAATACAGTTTGTATTAAATCCTAAATGGCTATTTCTGCTCTAGAACCAAACTCAAGAAGTGCAGTAGACAGCAACCATCCTATTGTCTCAGAGACACAGGTGCTAAATAGGCCCCTTGAGTAAAGGGCCAACACATTGATGATGAAGTATACAAATCAGAAATAGACAGATTCTAAAAATGTGATTGGAACAACCCAAAACTACATGAATGTGACACTAGAAACGATTCTTTAAAACAGGCCATGTTTGATACAAAGAAAAAAGAAGCTTTTTGTTCTGCTTTGATTTCATGTGTTTTGTCTTTAATTTTAGTTTATCTGTATGTGTGTTTGGATGGCCAGGTCCTCTTGCCACTGCAAACACCATACATTTGCACCTCTTTTTTGCAATCTGCTTCTTATATGGCTTGCTTGGGAATTCAGGTGAGCAGGCTTTGCAAGCAAGTGTCTAACTGCTGAGCCATCTTTCCAGTCCATGTGTTTTTCTGAGACAGGGTCTCACACTGCAGCCCAGGCTCAAACTTACAGTGATCCTCCTACCTCAGCCTCTTAAGTATTAGATTAGAGGCATGAGCCACCACATCTGGGTAAGAAGTTTTTAAAATATGAAAAGAATCTGCAAGACTAAATCTAGATTATCTACAAATAAGTACATCTGTAGATAGAATTTTCAAGATGCATTTCCCTAAAGCCACTAAAAGTCTGATGTTTGGATCCTATTTCTCCTATTGCCGATTACTATTGTTAGATTTGGAATGTAAAATAGTCCTTGGGGAATAGGCATCTGTCTCTCAAGGTTATCTGGTATACAAAAACTCATTATGATTCTGGGTTCATAAAGAATGCAGCAATGCATACTTCTCTCTTTATAGAGTAATGTGACTATAGAAACATTAGCCTAGGAATCATGGGAATCTCTGATGCCCACTGAAGCCTGCCAGAGCCCCCAGCCCTCGCCTTGACAAGGAGTGAGACAGAAGTGCCACCATGTAGAAGACACGACCTGCCAGTGTTGACCACACTAAAGCAATGATATGAAGAGGGAAGAACAGTGGGTTTCTGTGACTGTTTTTCTGCTTATTTAAGACTTGATTGTGACAATTTTTGCTAAGATCACTTACTACAAAGCATGCAATCCCCCAAACCCAGTAAATATACCTGTGCCTCTCTCAACAAGGCTAGCTTGTAAGAATTGAGAATGAGTGCCTGGCTGCTGACAGCTTCAGTCAAAGATGACTTAAAATCTGTATCTTTTAAGATATATATGTATTTATTTGAACGTGGGTGTGCATGCACATGCCAGGGCCATTACTGCTGCAAAGGAATGCCAGATGCTTTTTTTGTCTGGCTATACATGGTGGCTGGGCAATTGAACCTAGGCTGACAGGCTTTGTAAGCAAGTGCCATCTTCCCAGCCCCTATATTCTACATCTTAATGTTGAATTGTATACGTTCCAATTTCTTTCTTTGTTCACTACTTTTTTTTAAAATATTTTATTTATTCATTTTTCAAGCAGAGAGATACAGAGAGAGAGAGAGAAAACAACAGGGCCACCACCTTGTGGGTCTGGCGTATGTGGGTCCTGGGGAATTGAACCTGGGGTCTTAGGCACTGGAAGCAAGTGCCTTATCCGCTGAGCCATCTCTCCAGCCATGTTCACTACTTTTAAAAGCCTAGTAGGTGTGATGTTAATATTTTAAATAGTTTGCAGACCCAGGAAGGTAGGTAGTATAATTCAGGAGGAATGTCAGACTAAGCTGTTGCTATTTTCATCTTCTACTCTGTGAAACTAAACCTAGGGAAAGGAACCAAAAGATACTTGTTTCCCCCAAATAATTAACTTGTCCCATACTACTTAAAAAAATTATTTGCAAGTGCACATATGTGTATGGGTGTCCCAGGGCCTCTTGCCACTGCAAATGTCAGATTCTAGGACCACATTTTCCTGTCTAGCATATGTGGGTGGCTGGGGAATTGAATCTCAGCTGGCAGGCTTTGCAAGCAAGAGCTCTAAACTGCTGAGCCATTATTCCAGCTTCCCATATTTATTTTTTTTAATTTGTGTGTGTGTTGTATGGGTGCAACAGGGTCTCTTGTCCCTGCAAACGAATTCCAGATGCTTGTATTATTTTTTTGTGTCTGACTTTATGTGAGTGGCTGGGAAATCGAACCCAAGCCATCAGGCTTTGTAAGCAAGTGCCTTTAATCACCGAGTTGTCTCTCCAGCCTCACCCCAAACTACATGTTCCTAACTTTAAGTAAACTAGGCAAACTGTGTTAAATTTATGTGAATGGTATGTTTTGGTCTGAAAGACAGGTAACATCAAAAACCACACGCTGGGTTTTAAGAGACCATAAGTCAATCTCTGTAGAAGAGTACACAGTGAACAACATGCAGAAGGAACATGGGGAATTTCAGAACAATAGTGAATTTGGTGAAAAGTAAACACAGAGTCCTAGGATTTGAGTCTGGTGCCCTGAACACTCATTCACTGGGAGCCTTGAAGAGTGCAAGTCCTCACACAGAAGGATGAGCCAAAAGAAATGAGTAACATTTAAAGAAACAGACTGGATGAATGACCTAGCTCCCAAGGCATAAGCTACAACACAAAACAAGTAACCAAGGCAACAACAAAGTCCTCTACAAATCAATCCCCACAGTAATGGCCTTCAGTGAGAGGAAAATAAGGCAGTCCCAGAAATAGAACTTAAAAGTATGATCAAAGAAAAAAATTAACTTTTTAATGTTTCGAAGCAGGGTCTCATTCTAGCTCACTCTGTAGCCCAGGCTGGGCTCTATTTCACAGCGACCCTCCTACCTACCTCAGCTTCCAAAGTGCTGGGATTAAAGGTGTGCGCCACCCATGCCCAGAAAAATGAGAACACAAACACCTGAATGAAGTGTGTGGGGGGGGGAGAGAAGAAGACCTAATGAAGGAATTCAACACAAGACAAATCCTGAAGAAAACCCAAACTGAAATAGGACAAGTGAAAAGCTCTGTCTGTGGACGGCCTTGTCAACACAGTGCATCAGGAGAGGCTGGAGCATCCGTGCAAGAAGACAGGTGGAACTGCTGCAAGTTCGTAAGGCAGACGCAGGATTTTCAAGACATTCTGGACACCAAGGACAAACTTCAGAATCCTGAGCATCAAAGCAGGTGAAGAATTACATTCTGAAGGCATAGAAAATAGCTCAATGAAACTATAGCATAGAATTTCCATGAATTAGGGAAAAGCTAAGAGGATAGATATAGCAGGCATCTAGAACACCAAAGGACCAACCCAGAAAGAATTTCCCCTTGTCATTAGTTAACCCTATAAGTATAGAAAAAGAAAGCATAATGAAAATGGCAGGAAACACTAAGTCCAGGCCCATCAGAATAATAGCAAATTTCTCAGTAGAAATGTTAAAAGCAAAGAGAACTTAGAATGATGTGTTTCATGTTGTGCACGAAAACAAATGACAAAGCAGACATACCGACTGTTGCAGTCAGCTTTCTAGTTGCTGCGCAGAAAGAACCCAAACAAAAGTGGCTTATGGAGGAATGGGTTTATTTGGCTTACGGACTCAAGGGGAGACTCCATTCTGGCAGGGAAAACGATGGCATGAGCAGAGGGCTGGACATCCCCTCTGCCACAGCACTGCAAACAGCGGCAGGAAAGTGTGCCAAATATTGGCAAGGGGAAGCTGGCTTATAACCCCCATAAGCCCACCCCCAATAACACGGCTTCATCGAGGTTGTAAGACCTAAACTGCCATCAGCTGAGGATCGATCTATCAGAACACATTCAATTGTTTGTGGGGGACACCTGTATCAAACCATGACACCGACACATCTATCATAACAACTGATGGAGAAAGCAAAATGTCCCATGAAAAAAACATGGAATGCTTTATGGATTTGCACGTCATCCTTGTGCAGGGGTCATGCTAATCTCTATCTTTCCAATTTTAGTGTATGTGCTGCCGAAGCGAGCACAAGAAATTGAGCCTTTAAATATACCAACTAGTATAATGGTGGCATGTCTGTTATGGACACTCCATTGGAGGAAATTCCTGCCTGGTACTGAAAGCCTACGGCTGGGGAGGTCCTAAACCCTGGGGGCAGGAGGGGACCACTACTACTGTGTGGCTAAATGGATATAATATGTCCACCAAGCTGCCCTGGAAATACTTATGTTTATGCCCATATACTAATGCTACTCACTTTTCATTAGAGAAACTTCTTTTCAGATGGTGATGACCACTGGGGAAGACTCAAAAATCAAAGTGCTGAGAAGAAATGACAGTGGAGTATTCAGCACTAAGTGAGACATCTCTTGTCACACCCTCCAAGGCTCAGGGTCCATTACAGAAAAGGTGGTAGAAAGAATGTAAGAGCCAAGGGAAGGGAAGGAATGCTTACCATACTGCCTTCCAGACACAAAGTAGCTGTGACATTCATGACCTCACAGTGCTGATGCTACCTGTACACAACCTGCTTAATAGGAGGGAAAAATGATGACCTCAAAATAGAAGAGAGTAGCTGGTCAGAAGAGAAGCAGTGGAGAGGGAAAGGGAAGGGAAGTGTTAGGAAGGGACTATGATCATGGTATATTGTCTATGTAGAGAGGATGTCAATAAAAAGGTAATAAAAGGGAGTTGGGGAAATTGCTCAGTGGTTAAAGACGCTTGCAAAGCCTGATGGCCTGGCTAAAATTCCCCAGTATCCATGTGAGGTCAGATGCACAAAGTGACGAATGCATCTGAAGTTCATTTGCAGCCCCCCAAGAGTCACTGGCATGCCTATTCTCATCTCACTTTCTCTCTCTCTCTCTCTGCTCCCAAATAAATAAATTTTTTTGAGGTAAGGTCTCACTCTAGCAGGGGCTGACCTGGAATTCACTATATAGTCTCAGGGTGGCCTTGAACTCACAGAGATCTTCCTACCTCTGTCTCCTGAGTGCTGGGATTAAAGGTGTGTGTCACCACACCTGGATTAAAATTAAAAAATTAAATAAAAAAATTTTAAAGGTAAAAAAAAAAGCCAGGTGTGCTGTAGCACCTTATATCACAGCACTTCTGGGGGCTGAGGTAGGAAGATGACAATGAGTTCAAGGCCAGCCAGGGCTACAGTATGAATTCCATGTCAGTCTAGGCTACCTCAATAAAGAGAAATTGAGCCTTACAACTCTACAGAAAATACTTAAAGTTTTTTCCAGGCTGAAAAGAAAAACACATCTATAAGGTCACAGAGAAGAATAAACAGTGACTGGCTGGGGCGTGGTGGCGCATACCGTTAATCCCAGTACTCAGGAGGCAGAGGCAGGAGGACCACTGTGAGTCGGAGGCCACCCTAAGACTACACAGTAAATTCTAGGTCAGCCTGGGCTAGAGCGAGACCCTACCTCAAAAAACTAACAACAACAACAACAATAATAACAACAACAACAACAACAAGCAAGAAAGAATAGGAAACCCCAAATATTACAAAATCAACTCAGACAGGCAATAATTTTCAATAATAACTAGGTATTAATTATATCAGTTCTCCACTTGTAAAACACAGACTAGCTCACTGGATTAAAAGTCAGGATCCATCTGTTCATTTTCTCCAAGAAACCCACCTCAATATAAAAGATGGACACCACCTCAGGGTGAAATGATGAAAAACAATTTCCAAACATATAAAACCAGGAAACAAAAGCAATACTTTTATAATTCCTGACACAATTGATTTTAGAGCCAGGCATAGTGCATACCTTTAATCTCAGAACTCCAGAGGCTGAGGTTGGAGGAGTGCAGTTTCAACCTGAACTACACAGAGTTCTAGGGCAGTCTGAGCTAGAGTGAGATCCTGCTTCACACACACACACACACACAAATCAATTTTAGGGACTGGAGAGATTGCTCAGTGGTTAAAGATGCTTGCTTGTAAAGCCTGACAGCCCAGGTTCGATTCCCTAGTACGCAGGTAAAGCTAGATGCACAAAGTAGCTCATATATCTGGAGGTTGTCTGTGGTGGCAAGAGGCCCTGGCATGCCCATTCTCTATCTGAAACACACACACACACACACACACACACACACACACACACACACACACCACATTTGCAAGCAGAAAGAGAGAAGACAGAGAGAATGGGCATGCTAGGGCCTCCTGCCTCTGTAAATGAACTCCAGATGCATGCATCACTTTGTGCACCTGGCTTTACGTGGGCACTGGGGAATTAACTCAGGTCATTAGGTTTTGCAGGCAAGTGCCTTACCTGGTGAGTCATCTCTCCAGCCCCATAAACACTTTTTTTTTTTTTTTTGGTTTTTCAAGGTAGAGTCTCACTCTAGCCAGGCTGACCTGGAATTAACTATGTAGTCTCAGGGTGGCCTCGAACTCATGGTGATCCTCCTACCTCTGCCTCCCGAGTGCTGGGATTAAAGGCGTGCGCCACCATGCCCGGCTTCCCCATAAACATTTTTAAAAATAAATTTTTAATTGAAACTAGCCAGAAGGAATGTCATACAGATTAAGGACATTTTCCATAAAGAGGATATTATAATTGTAAACATATATATACCAAACACTGCTGTACCTAACTTCATGAAACAAATACTAGTACAGATAAAGTTACAGATCAACCCTAATACAATCATAATGGGTGACTTAAATGCCCTACTCTCACCAAATGACAGGTCATCCAGGCAAAAAAAGAGACATGAGTTAAATGACTTCATAGAAATAGCCTTTACAGATATCTACAGAACATTCCACCGAAACACTGCCTCAGCAGCCCATGGAACTGTCTCTAAAACAGAACATACATTAGGACACAAAACAAGGCTTAATAAATTCAGAAAAACTGAATTCCTTATTCCTCTGTGACACATGGAATAAAACAAATAGAAACTGTTGAATATATAGAAATCCACAGAGATTAAACAATACATTATTGAATGACAAATGGGTCACTGAAGAAATCAATGAATGAAAATGAAAATACAACATTTAAAAATCTATGGGAGGGCTGGAGAGATGGCTCAGCGGTTAAGGCATTGCCTACCTATATAGCCAAAGGATCCAAGTTCGATTCCCCAGTACCCACATAAAGTCAGATGCACAAGGTGGCCCATGTGTCGGGAGTTTATTTGCAGTGGCTGGAGGCCCTGGTGGGCCTATTCTATCTGTCTCTTTTTTTCTCTATCTCTTAAAATAAATAAATAAAAATATTTTAAAAAAACCTATGGGATAAAATAAAATCAGTCCTAAAAGGGAAGTTGGTAGCTCTAAGCCCCTACATTAAGAAATCTGGCCGGGCATGGTGGTGCACGCCTTTAATCCCAGCACTCAGGAGGCAGAGGTAGGAGGATCACCATGAGTTCAAGGCCAGCCTGAGACTACATAGTGAATTCCAGGTCAGCCTGGGCTAGAGCGAGACCCTACCTTGAAAAACCAAAAAAAAAAAAAAAAAAAAAAAAGAAATCTGGCCAGGTGTTGTGGTGTCCCACCTTTAGTTCCAGCACTCAGAAGGTACAGGGTACAGGTAGGAGAATCTCTGTGAGTTCAAGGCTAGCCAGGGACTTAAAAGAGTGAGTTCCAGGTAAGCCTGGGCTAGAGTGAGATCCTTCCTCAAAAAAATTAAAAATAAAATAAAAAGGAAAAGGAGAAGAAATCTGAGTGGTGAGTGGTGGCGATATAGCTCAGTGGCAAAGCACTTGCCTAGAATATATGTTCAATTCCTGGCACCACCAAAAACAAAACAAAACAAAAAAAAAAACAAACAAAAAGAAAACAAACAAAAAAAAAACCCTAATTTTAGCTACGCATTGTGGTGCATGCCTGTAATCCCAGCGCACTCTGGAGGCTGAGGTAAGAGTTCAAGGCTAACTTGGGGCTACATAGTGAATTCCAGGTCAGCCTGGGCTACAGTGAGATCTACCTAGACAAAAAAAAAAAAAAAAAAGACAAATGCTGGCTGGAGAGATGGCTCAGTGGTTTAAGGTGCTTGCCTGCAAAGCCTGATGGCGTAGGTTCAATTCTCCAGCACCCACATAAAGCCAGATGCACAAAGGGGCACATGCATCTGGAAGTTGTTTGCAGCAGCTGAATGAACTGGCGTGCCCGTTCTCACCGTCTCTCTTCTATCTCTATTTGCTTATACATAAATAAAAATATTTTTAAAAGATAAATGCTAATGAATGCAATTCAAAAAGTCATTAGGACATACATTTTTGTGGTTTTTTTTTTTTCTCTCCTCTCTAGGAGAGAAATGCACTATGCTGGTCTCCAAGTCATGGGATCCTCCTCCCTCTGCCCCCCCCCCCAAGTGCTGGGATTAAAGGTGTGTACCACCATGCCCGGCTGGACATACTCTTTTAAAACACATTCCACTAAATTGGAAAATCTAAAAAGAATGATGAATTTGCAGATGCATATGCCCTCTCCAAATTAAACCAAGATGAGATAAGTAATTTAAACAGATCTGTAACAAGCAGTGAAATTAAAGCAGTAATAAAAGCTTTCCCTATGAAAACCAAGCCAGGCGCAGATGAATTTACTGCTGAGTTCTACCAGATCTTCAAATACCAATGCTTTCAAACTATTTCATAAATAGGAAAGAAACACTACCAAAACCTTTAAAAAATCTTTTCATTTATTTATTTACAAGTAGAGAAATAAAAGACAGAGAAAGAAAGGGCACACCAGAGCCTCCAGCTACTGCAAATGAACTCTTGATGCATGTACCACTTTGTGCATCTGGCTTTATGTGGGTACTGGGGAACTGAACCTGGGTTGCTGGGTTTTGCAGGCAAGCACTTTAACAATTGAGCCATCTCTCTCCAGCTCCAAACTTTTTTTTTTTTGGTTTATAAAAGCATTATCATGATGCCCAAATTGGATAAGGATAGAACAAAAAAGGAAAATTATAGACTAATATCCCTGATGAATATAATGCAAGAAGTCTCAACAAAATGCTTGCAAACCAAATGCAACATCAGAGATCATTCACCACAATTAAGGTGGCTTTACTCCAGAGGCAGGGATGGCTCAACAATAAATGTAATATATCTCATATATAGGCTCAAAGACAATCACATGATCATCTAGACTGATGCAAAATCCAACATCCCTTCATCACAAAAGTCCTGATATATATGACAAACCTATAGCCAACATAATAATAAATGTGGAAAACTTAAAACATCTCCACTAAAATTAGGAACAGGACAAGGGTGTCTTACTTTCTCCACTCTAATGTAGTGCTGAAAGTCTTCGCAAGTAATAAGACAGAGCAAAACAGCTGGGGGTGTGGTGCATGCTTTAATAATCAGGAGGCAGAGGTAGGAGGATGCTGTGAGCTCAAGGCCAGCCTGAGACGACATAGCGAATTCCAGGTCAGCTTGGACTAGAGCGAGACCCTACCTCAAAGAAAAAAAAAGGGGGATACAAAGAGGAAAAGAGGAAGTATAAATATCCTTATTTGTAGATGGTATAATTTTACATGTGAGTCATTAAAAACTCCAGTAGAAAATTCTTGTAACACTTTCAGCAAAGTGGCAGGTTATAAAATTAACATACAAAAAAGCTGTAGTCCCAAGGCATAGTGGCACACACCTTTAATCCCAGCACTTGGGAGGCAGAGGTAGGAGGATTGCTATGAGTTTGAGGCCAGCCTGAGACTAGATTGAATTCTAGGTCAGTCTGGGCTAGAGTGAGACTCTACCTCAAACACAAACAAATAATAAAAAGCTATAGTCTTCCTATATACCAACAACAAACAAGCTAAAGTAAAAAAAATTAGGAAAGCAACCCCATTTATAATTGCCTGAAAAAAACCAACTAGAATTAAATCTAATCAAGAAAGTAAATTGCTCCTATGACGAAAACCTTTAAACACTCAGGAGAGAAGTTGAAGAAGACACTTCAAGAAGGAAAGACCTGCTGTGCTCATGTACTGGAAGAATCAATATTGTGAAAATGGCTCTCTTACCCATGCAATCTGCAGAGTCAATGCAATCCCTATCAAAATTCCAATACCATTCTTCACAGAAATAGAAAAAACAATCCTAACACTCCTTTAGGGGCACAAAAGACCTCAGGGAGCCAAAACAATCCTGAGCAAAAAAAATTATATATAATATGTACATAATATATATAACATACTATACATATACTTATATCAGGAGGTATCACTATAATATAATTAATATTTCAGGCTATATTACATTATAGAACTACAATAACAAAAGCAGCATGGCACATATACAGACATGTAGATTAATGAAATAGTAGAGCCTGCTGGGCATGGTGGCAAACACTTTAATCCTAGCACTCAGGAGGCTGAGGTAAGAGGATCTCTGCGACTTCAAGGCCAGCCTGGAACTACAAAGTCAGCCTTGGCTAGAGTGAGACCCTGCCTGAAAAAAAGTGGCGCATGCGTCTGGAGTCCATCTGTAGCAGCTGGCATGCCCATTCTCTCTATCTGTCTCTATTTCTCTCTGCTTACAAATAAATGAATAAAAATTTTAAAAATAGGCTAAGGAATTTAAAAGTTTTCAAAAGAAGAAATAAAATTTCTGATCAATAAATATTTTAAAAAGTGTTCAACATCTTTAGCCATTAGGGATATGAAAATTAAAGCTACTTTGAGCTGGGTGTGGTGGCATTCACCTTGAACCCCAGCACTTACCTGGGAGACAGAAGTAGGAGGATTGCTGAGTTTGAGGCTGCTCTGGGACTACATAGTGAATTCCAGGTCAGCCTGGGCTAGAGTGAGACCCAACTTTGAAAAAACAAAACAAATAAACAAAAATCTACTCTGGGCTGGAGAGATGGCTCAGCAGTTAAGGCACTTGCCTCCAGTGCCTAAGGCTCCTGGTTCAATTCCCCAGTACCCACATAAGCCAGACCCACAAGGTGGTGGCCCTAGGTACTCTCTCTCTATCTCTCTTTCTCTCTCTGCTTGAAAATGAATAAATAAAATATTTTTTAAAAAAAGCTACTCTGAGATTCCACCTCACCCCTGTTAGAATGGCTACTATCAAGAAAACAAGTAACAACAAATGCTGGTGAGAATGTGGGAAAAGAGGAACCCTTATTTACTGTTGATAGGAGTGCAAAATGTGCAGCCACTAGGAAAATTAGTGTGGAGGAGCTGAGGAGATGTCTCAGCAATTAAAGGCACTTGTTTGTAAAACCTACCAGCCAGGGTTCAATTCCTGAGCCAATCATGTAAAGCCAGATGCATGTAGTAGCACATGTGCCTGGCATTCATTTACAGCTGCAAGAGACACTGGCACATCACACACACACACACACACACACACACACACACACACGTGCAAATAAAAGTTAAAAAAAGATATGCTGAGCTTAGAGGTGCAAGCCTTTAGTTCCAGCACTCAGGAGGAAGAGGTAAGATCAGCATGAGTTCAAGGTTCAAGGCCAGCCTGGGGCTACAGAGTGAGTTCCAGGTCAGCCTGGGCTAGAAGTGAGAAGCTTACCACAACAACAATAACAACAAAAAAATTTTAAAAAGAAAATTAGTGTGGAGGCTTCTACTTCTGAAAGAGTTAAAACTAGAACCTGATGCACCTATAGCACACCTGGTCATATACCAAAAGGACTCTGCCCTACTACAGTCTCATGCTCATTCATTATTTTATTTTGCTGCTCTCTTTGCAATAGCAAGGGCATGGCATCAGTTCACAAGTCCATTAACTGATGAATGGATAATGAACATCTAATACATAGATACAGCTATAAAAAACGAAATTTTAAAATTTGCAGGAAAATGGATGGAACTGAAAAATAAGTAAGGTGATACAGTGCATAAAGACAACATATGTTCTCCCTCGTATGTGGATCCTAGCTTGGAACCTTTATAAATGTGTGTTTATGTGGGGAGTAAGAGTGTAGAGGTCAGGAAACTAGAAAGGGGCCCATGAAAAGGGAAAAGGAGAGGCTTCAGTGAAGAAGGGTAGGGACATGAACCTCAAGAGGTGGTATGGTGGAGGTGGAGGGGGCGCAGGGAGACAGATAAAGGAGGAAGGATCAAACAAAACAAAGAATGCATTACTAAAACGTAATTTTCTTTTAAAAAGCAGGCCTATTGATATTTAAAATATAATTAATATGTTATTCTTTTAAAGTATCAGAGCAGAAGTATCTTTGGTTAACTTTTCCTTACACACAAAATAAAATATTCTCAGACGACGAGGCTATCTGTCTCTGGATCTTGATGAGTTTGTTCATGTCGCTTAGAAAAGGAGGCAACACATGGGAAGGTTGTGAGAAAACAAAGAAATCAAGACAGAAAGCACGCTAGCCATGTAGCCACAGCTGGAGTTGGACTGCCAGCAAGATGTAAAGTAACACACAGCCTACAGTTGAAGCCTCCTCAGCTTTCCCAGTGGCCACTAGGAGCACATTTCTGTATTTAAAGTTGGCTGCTTTTAACATAATTTAGCGAATGCAACAGAAAAAAGGTTAATTTCTGAATTATCCTCCATCCTACTCCCCAATTACCCAGCAAAAGTTACATGAAAGAGGCGTCTGTCTGTAGGATGTTAGGTTAGTGATTTTTTTTTGTTTTTGTTTTTGTTTTTTAAGTTAGGGTTTCGCTCTAGCCCAGGCTGACCTGGAATTCACTATGTAGTCTCAGGGTGGCCTTGAACTCACAGTAATCCTCCTAACTCTGCCTCCCGAGTGCTGGGATTAAAGGCGTGCACCACCACGCCTGGCTTCAGGTCAGTGATTGTAAGGCCCATCCCCCACCCCAACCTTAAGGACAGAGCTGTGTGACAGAGCTAACCGCTGAGACAACCGCACAAGCATATCCCACTGTTTCTCCTAGTAAGATGTTTTTAAGTGAAAATTACACATCCTATATCTTGGCCTGTTAAAGACTGCCATTCCTTGCACCATACACCAGGAAGGCAAGAATTGGATGCCAAGAATGTATTTTCACAAAATAAACACAGGCCAGACCCAAGTGTACATGAGGTACACAATAGAAAAGGAATTTCACCATCTGGGATCTTGAAATTTCAAATGGAGAAGGAGAAAGGATGAGTTTATATAAGCATGTTTCTCTATATATTTATAAATATTTATATAATTTGCCATGAAGACATGCAAGTAGTGTTATAGCAACTATCATACAATATAATACAGAAGGATTGGTCTTGCAATATTACAGTTTTGTTAGACAACCAGTAAATATGTCTTCTCTACTGCATTCCTCTGTAGTGCTTGAAACTGGAGAGAAAGTAAGGTTCCATATTAGGCTACACTTCTTACGGGAGACTTCATGTCTCAATTTTGTGTTTCAAGTTTGCTAAAAAGCTCAACATAGATAAAGACAAGTTCAGTGCAGCTTCTGGGCAGCTTGGATGCAGCATTAAAAATATTCACTTGGTGAAGAAACAAATTTCATTGTTTTGTTTTCCAATTCATGTGTTTTAGGTTTGGCAGAAACACAAAGTCCAAGAGACAGCACAGATGTTAGCTAGGAGGCAAATTTCACCAGCCAGCACACCCATTTACCTGACCTTAATGAGGTCTTACAACACAAAATATCTACAGAGTGTAAAACAGCTCATTTGAAAGTCTGGTACTCATTAATTTTGCCTGATTCCTGTGAGCAGGACAGTGAGATTAGAACAAACATGATCCTCCTTATAACTTTATAAACTGAAATCCCATGGAAATCAGACTAAGAAGTCCAACTACTAAACAAAAACACAGGAGAAGCAGGTAACAAAACACTGAAAGAAAAGTATTTAGTCTAAGTTTATTTCCTAGATATTCATTCCTTATTGGCTAATGTATAAATATAAAATCTGCTTATAAGTCTGGATAGCACATTAAATTTCTGTACCTCTGACAACACAAACTACCTTGAAGGCTGGTATGAGAAAGAGCTGGCACCTAGAAGACTTGAAAGGAAGCAACCTTCTCTGGTCAGTTTCCTTCCACAATGAGGATGTGTACCAGGTGTAAGAGGGCTACTGTCCCACTCTTTGTCCCCCTCCACCCAAACACTAAAGCCTGAGAAATACAGTAGCTCTAGTTGGACATTTCTTTCCTTTTTCAAAGTTTCAGTTTATTTTTATGTAAATAAATTAAGATCTTATGCTCAAAGAAACACAGTAGGGGACTAAATAAAATTGGGAAAAAAAGTCATTGGGTTTGAAAGTTTCAGCATGTGCTGTTGAAACTCCTGTGAGGGTGTGTTGTTAAAATAAATCATTGGACGAAGGAGGAAACATGGACTTTAAAAAATATAAAATCTAGGTGTGGATTCTTCAAGCACCAAATAAACATACAAACCAAATATATGTGACTACTGGCTTCCTGGCAACAGGCTTCTAATATATTCTAATATCTAAGCAACACCCTCCAGGGTTGGGAAGTTTCAAATAAAAATATCAAAACACTTTTGCTATATAGTCTTTGAGTACAGACTTAAAAATTAGGCAAAACCTCTTAGACTCTCATTCTATTTCATACCCTCAACTTTTTTGTTTCAAAGGCAGCTGAAAATGAAAGCTCATTTAATCAGCTTCTCCCCCTTGGATTTTTCTGGATTGCAATTTCCTATGCAAAAGCATTAATTCCTGATCTGCTTCCTATCTGCCTTAGGTAATTTCTTATCATATACTTATCTCTGTGTATAAATTATTGATCATGTTACTTTTTTTTTTTTGCAAAAGAAGATCAACATTGATTGTTTGGAACAGACAGTACAGGGACTCATGCATCAGGTTTAGGAGGAAGAGCTCACACCTGGCCCGAGTGAAGCCTGGCTCCTATCTGCTGAGTTTACTGGCTGGTTTACTCTTTCCTGGGGGGGGTTTGGTGCTGGCTGAGTGGTGGTGTGCGCTGCTGGATCCCTTCGGGCCATTCTTGCTTGGTTTGCAGTGCTCTTGCTGGCAGGACCTCCTGGAGGAGGACGATCCTGAGTGGCTGGGAGGGGACTTGCTTCTCCCCAGATGTGGGGACGCACTCCTCTGGTCATGGTGGGGCCGTCCAGCCCGAGAAGGTGATGAACTAGATGTGCGAGGCAAGGATGAGCTTCGAGGAGAGGCACTGGGACTCCGTCGGGGAGCAGCTGGACTCTTGGGTGGTGTTTTGGGATTGTGAGGAGATCCTGGACTCTTGCACTGAGTAGTGCTCCGGGCCTTCTGAGAGCCATTTTGAAGAATTTGGGCCAGGCGAGAGAAAAGGTCTGAGTCGGAATTACTACTCCCTAGGACTTTATATCTGCGGAGCCTTAAGAGAATAGAGAAGAATTATTTTCATTTTAATTCATTCCAAGTGTGGCTAAAAGTCAGTCTCCCAAATCAAATGTATATGATGCATGTCTAAACCAGGAAATATAGCCCTCCATTCCAAGGAGCATTCATTCCAGCAGCCCCACCGAAGAGGCCCTCAGTGGAGTGGGGAGCTATGGTGGTACCAACACAAGAATTGTACATATAACGTTTCTACTTATGAAAAAAATAAATGAGTTAAAAAAACAGGAAATGCACTAAAAGGCCAGAGTTACTCTTTCATATACTAGTCATACCACCCTCTTTTAAAAAAATTTTTATTTATTCATTTTCAAGCAGAGAGATGAGAGAGAGAGAGAGAGAGAGAGAGAGAGAGAGAGAGAGAGAGAGAGAGAGAGAGAGCGCACACCAGGGCCACCACCCTGTGGGTCTGGCTTACGTGGGTCCTGGGGGATTGAACCCGGGGCCTTAGGCACTGGAGGCAAGTGCCTTAACCGCTTAACCATCTCTCCAGCCCACCACCCTCTTTCTTTTGTTCTCTCTCTCTTTTTTTTTTTTTTGCTTTGACAAATTCTTACTACATAGTCCACAGTGGCCTGAACTCATTATATAGCCCAGGATGGCCTTGAACTTGAAAGATCCTCTTGCCTCTGCCTCCTGGATTCTGGGATTACAGGCATGTACCAACTCCTAGCTTTCACTGAAGATATTATCTATCCCCCAGGGTCACCAAGCTGACCATATATAGTAACCCAAGCACATATATAAATGTCTGCCATGAAGAATCACTTACATGACGGTAGTTCCCTCTATCCTACTGCATGTTTGCCCTTCTCATTGTAGATTATTTAAGAGAGAGAGAGAGAGAGAGAGAGAGAGAGAGAGAGAGAGAGAGAGAGAGAGAGAAAGAGAGAAAATGGGTGAGCCAGGGCCTCCAGCCACTGTAAACAAATTCCAGACACATGCACCACTTTGTGCATCTAGCTTTATTTTATGTGGGCACTGGGGAATTGAACTCAAGTCCTTCTGCTTTACAGGCAAGTGCGTTAATGGCTGAGCCATCTCTCCAGCCCTGCCTTTTTAATTTTAGGATTAACAAATTGTTACTAACCTGTTAGCACATGAGACACAGTAAAGCATATTGTGTAAGCCTGTTCCACTAGGACAGAAATTCTGTAAACATATCCACATGTAAGTCTTCAACATGAACTATACTTACCAATAGCAGGAACTAGAGATGTAAGTATGCTGCAACCCCATTTAATGATTTCTAAAAGACAGCCGACCTGGAATTCACTATGCAGCCTCAGGCTGGCCTAAATTCACAGGCAGTCCTTCTACCTCTGCCTCCTAAGTGCTGAGATTAAAGGAGCGTGCCATCATGCCCAGATCCATTTTTACTTTTTTAATCACTGACTTACTGCTAAGGAATTTTCTGTTTGTGCCCCCCCCCAATCATGTAACCTTAGAAACTGGTAGACCACCAATAATGTAAAAGAACTCAAGATGATGTCAGACTTCCTGCCATACTGTCTATAAAAACTGAGCTAGTGGCTGGGCGTGGTGGCGCACGCCGGGAGGCAGAGGTAGGAGGATCACCATGAGTTCAAGGCCACCCTGAGACTACATAGTGAATTCCAGGTCAGCCTGGACTAGAGCAAGACCCTATCTCGAAAAACCAAAAAAAAAAAAAAAAAAAAAAAACACAAACAAACAAACAAACCTAAGTTAGTAATGTTGTGGCGATTCCTTAGGCCTCGGTATATCGCTGTAGTCACAAGCACTGCCCGTCTGTGTTCCCAATAAAGAAAGACCTCCCCCTCTGAGGCTACTTTTCCAAAACTCCCCCTGCATCTTTTCCTCCTCATCTGTCCAACAGTTTGTCTGAGTAGCCTCCTTTTTGCTGTGTTTGGCTTGTTTCAATTTTGGCTCTTTGAAGCTTTCAACAGAAGGGTTCTCTGGGTCCCCAGCTTCCAGTTGATGTCATATCCTTGACCAGCATCTCTCCCATCTCACCCAAAGGTTCTGTAGCCGCTTGTGCATGCCTGTGTACTTCTGCCTGGGCCAGTGGTGTGTGTGGTAGGTGTGCGTGATCTGTCACAGGGGACCTGAGCAAGAACCTCAGAACAGAGCTGTCCTGAGGTCGATGGTCTTGGTAACAGGAGATTCAATGGGATGAGTGTTTGGTGTGGTTTGTGTCTGGTGAGTTTTTAACATTGTTCTTTAGATACAGGCTGTTTCAGCTCCTGTTTCATTTTACTGAAGATTTGTTTTTGTTTTCCTGTGAGCTCTTGAAAAAAACCTGTGTGATACAACAACAAACACCTACAAAAATGAAAACAAAATCTCAAAACAACCAACCAAATTCATGCTTGGAACTTTTGGGTCTCAAAGTCTGAACTTGTACAAAAATGACGCTGACTGGTCCTGTTTAAAAAAACGAAAACTGAGCTCTCAGAGCTCAGGACTCAGGCTTTGGAAGTTATTACTGAGTCATGCCGACATGAATGAATTTTCTGATTCTCCACTATCTCTGGTGCTGGTTCTGTGTGCCTCAGTTTCTTTTAACACTTTCACATTGTGTGTGTGCATGAAATATAAATGAACTTCACGTTTACATGTGGAGGCCATCATAAGATATCTCATTAACATAAGCAAACATTCCAAACTTAAAAACAGAATCCCAAATCCAAAATACTGCTGATCCTAGTAATTTTTTAAATTATTTTTTAATATTTGAAAGGAGAGAAAAGAGAGGAGGAGGAAAGACAGAATCGGGCACACCAGAGCCTCCAGCCAGTGAAAACAAACTTCAGATACATGCACCATTTTGTGAATCTGGCTTTATGTGGGTACTGGGGAATCGAACCTGGGTCATCAGGCTTTGCAGGTAAGCACTTTAACCACTGAGACATCTCTCCAGCCTGACCCTAGTAATTTTTTTTTTTTTTTTTTTTGGTTTTTTGAGGTAGGTTCTCACTCTAGTTCAGGCTGACCTGGAATTCACTATGTAGTCTCAGGGTGGCCTTGAACTCATGGTGATCCTCCTACCTCTGCCTCCCACATGCTGGGATTAAAGGTATGTGCCACCACGCCCAGCTTGATCCTAGTAATTTTTTAAAAAATATTTTATTTATTTACTTGAGACAGAGAGAACAAGGCAGACAGACAGAGGAGAAGAGAGAGAAAGAGAGAGAATATGGGCACCAGGGGTTCTTGCCACTGCAAATAAACTGCATACACATACTGGGGCATTGAACCCAGGCCATTAGGCATTCCAAGCAAGCACCTTTAACATCTGAGCCATCTCTCCAGCTCCCAAGGAATTTTGGACAAGGGATACTCTACCTGAATTTCAAATTGCTGATAAGAATTTGGAGAAGAGACCTCATGAATTATTGACAGAAAAATTATGACAACACTAGCAATTTTACTTTATGGCACCTATAATCTAGAAATGTGGGCAAAGATACTGAAAACCCATGCACAAAGTTATTCAATGCAACACTGTTTAGGAAAGTAGAAAATCTCTAAAGAAATAATGGAAATGAGCTGGGCATTGTGGCACACACCTTTAATCCCAGCACTTGGGAGGCAGAGGTAAAAGGATTACATGCATCTATAATCCCAAGCATTTAGGAGGTGGTGGCGGGAAGATCAGGAGGCAAGGTTAAATCACAACCCCTATCACAAAAATAAAGAAAAAAAAAGAAAAGAAAGAAAAGCCAGGCATGACCAAGTGTGGTGGTGCATGTGTTTAATCCCAGTACTCTTGTGAAGTAGGGGGCCTGAGTGTTGAAGTTTTCCTGCTTTTCAAAGTGGGCTTTGTTCCCCCTGTATTAACAAATTGGTAGCCCACCTGGTACTATGGAGTATAACTAATGCAGGCAAAGAGGGTCACCGGATATACAACATAGTTTTTTTTTTTTTTTGAAATGGCCATGGGCAGTGTGAAGCAGGCTTGTTGGATTATCTGGATGGAGCCATGAGGATGAACTGTGGGTTGCAGTGGAGACCCAGAAAGAGATTCCAGGACTATGGGATGGCTACGAAGGAAAGCTGCCAGCAATGATACCATATGAAGTTATCTGGGACTGTAAGTAGCCTGGATGGAGGGGTGAAATAGGAGCTCCAGACATTCGTCACTAGTTGTCAGATTTGGAATTACAGTTTGATGGTGCCCTGTTTGTTTTTAAATCTTTATTGTTTCAATCCGTCTTTGCTATGCCCAATGCCATCTTTTGCAGTTTGAATGTTTGTTCTGTGCCATTATGGAGGCAGAGGAAGAGGCAGGAGGTAGTAGAATTGCTGTGAGTTCAAGGCCAGCCTATGACTACATAGTGAATTCTATGCCAACCTGAGCTAGAACAAGATCCTAATTGGAAAAATAAAAGACAAAAGCAGAACAAAACCAGAAAAGACCCGTGTGGTAAGTTTTAGCACTCAGAAGGCTGAGGCAGGAGGATTGTTATGAGTTCCAGGCCAGTTTGGACTACAGAGTGAATTCCACGTCAGCCTGAGCTAAAGTGAGGCCCTATCTCAGGAGGCAGGAGAAGGGCTGGCTTTTTTTAAAAATTATATATTTTTATTTTATTTATCTTTTTGTTTTTTGTTTTTTTTGAGGTAGGGTCTCGCTCTAGCCCAGGTTGACCTGGAATTCACTATGTAGTCTCAGGGTGGCCTTGAACTTACGGCAATCCTCCTACCTCTGCCTCCCGAGTGCTGGGATTAAAGGCATGCGCCACCATGCCCGGCTAAATTATATATTTTTAAAAAATACTTTTCTAGAGGTAAAAGGATCTTTGTGAGTTTGAAGCTACCCTAAGACTACAGAGTGAATTCCAGGTCAGCCTGGGCTAGAGCAAGAATCTATCTCAAAACAGACAAACAAACAAACAAACAAATAAAGGTTACGATGGTGAATTTTATGTTTGGTATATTTTAGCACAATAAAAGTGGAAACAAAACGAATTAACCTGGATCAGTCTGTACTCCACTATTAAGGCCTGTGAAAGGTAGAGAAGAAAACATGCTTCCAAGCAGTGAAGAAGAATGACTGCAACAATACAGCACACATGGAAATCCTGTGGACCCTTAACAGGAACAGCAGGCAGCCTTACCTGGCTTCCACTCCAGGCCTTGCAGGTGGCTTTCCTGGTGGAGGTCGAGGCAAGAACTGAGATGAAACTGCACTATTGACCTGCTCCGTGTTGAGCCAGGAAACTGGCCTTGGAATCTTGCTCTTTCTACACTGGGAGATGATGGGTGACAGAAAGCTATCTTCAGTTGATTTAGTCAGGTGAAAATCTACTGGCATCCTGGGAAAGGGAGTGAGGGCCTCCTCCTCAGAAAAGGGAACAGGAACAGCAGCTAGCTTCTCCTCTATCAATTTGTCAGAGGCACTTGAGAGATCCCCCAGGAAAGACTTGAACTGCCTTTTTTCCACAAGAAGTTTGACTAGCTCTGGCTGATAAGCTTTCTTTTGGAGGAGCTTTTCTTTTGCAGAGACCGCAGAGGATGATTCACAAGTTGAGTCTATTTCTTGTGCTAAAACAGGGATTCGGCTATGTCTGTTTCCCAAGGAAGATCTAACCACATCCTTCCGGGTTTGAGGAGCATGTTCATTCTCTGAAACACAATGATAGAGTTCTCCATTTCTAGGAGCAATTTTCTCTCTCTTACCCTCTTGATGCAAAAAAGTAGAGAGGTCTCCTTGATGATCTGGCAAGTCTTCACTCTTGATGTCATCATCATTAAATTGATTGCTCTTTTGCATGGCCGCCACCTGGCCTATCTGTCCTTCAATATACGGGTCAATGACTCTTGGAGAAATTTCTGAAGTTCCAACTCCCAGAAGCTTCATTATCTCATGGTTTCTGTCTTGATTTGGCACCACACTAAAGTTCTGTGTCTTTGACACATCAAGAAGTTCTATGGTGGTTGAATAATCCCTTTCTGCAGTTACCAAATCTCCTAGGAGACAGATTTCAACACAATGCTGCCCTTTACTTAACTTCTCATCCTCATTCTCTGACCCTAGGAACACACTTTTCTCTTTAGTTTCTCCAGGGAGGTTCTCAAATTCTCTCACAACTAGTCCATTATGGTCAGGAAGCTCCTTTGATCCCAGGTCTTGAGATTTGTCACTGTCTCTAACATTGGGTAATAGGTCATGACCAATGTGATCTGTGTGAAGTCCCAAATCTGTTCTGCTCCCTCCACTAGGAGGTTCCCCCTCTGTTCCGACCAAGCCAGAAAAGTTTTCCCGTGGAGAGTAAAGTTCCACAGTGGGCTCCATGAGCTGAAGATCTCTTTTCTCTGGTTGCTGACCACAATGAAAACTTCCTGAAGTTGACTGTGTTGATGCC
Source organism: Zapus hudsonius (assembly GCA_004024765.1). NCBI lineage: Eukaryota > Metazoa > Chordata > Mammalia > Rodentia > Dipodidae > Zapus > Zapus hudsonius. The sequence continues at coordinate 43,671 of PVHP010010986.1, forward strand.
ACAGAAGGTCTAGGAATTGTAATCTAGAAAAGAAAAAAAAAAAAAAACTTTAAAAATCAATTATGTGAAAAAAAAATCAATTATGTGGCATTAATCAAGATGCATGATTTCAAGTTTAACACTTTAAGTTCCAATTAGTAAGAGTAACATAACTATTTACCAGGTCTGCCCAACTCATGTTCAATGAGTTAAAAATCGTATTATATACAGACACATATAAACAGACAACTCCAGTGGTCTAATTATAAATATTATACAAAATTAGGTTATAAGGATATTTTATGTACTGAGTTTGATATACTGAAGCCTCTTTTGAAAAAAATTCTTATTGCAAGGTTGACCACAGAACTCTATTTACTCATTTAGCTGACCAACTAAGTCCCTTTTTTTTTTTTGAGGTAGGGTCTCGCTCTAGCCCAAGCTGACCTGGAATTCACTATGTAGTCTCAGGGTAGCCTTGAACTCATGGTGATCCTCCTACCTCTGCCTCCCGAGTGCTGGGATTAAAGGCATGCACCACCACGCCGGGCTTCAGCTAGTCTTTTAATAGCACCCTGAGCAGACAAAGAGTGCAATGGTGCAAGCAATCTCTTACCGCAGTAAGGGGTCCCTCTGCTTGTGCCTCCATTGGACTTGTGGGTGTCACTGTGATAAACTGACTAGCGGCTCCAGCTTGGAGGTCCAGCCTGTCTGTGTACTGTTCTGAAGCAGGAGTTGCAGGGCATTCTGCAGAAAGTGCTATGATTGCACCTGAGGTTTCCTTTATGTGATCATTGTTGGTCCAAGGACCTACTTGGAGCTTTCCATCTTGAGGTGATTCCTCCAGGACCTGAAGGACTTCAGGCTCCTCATCAGAAGGACTTCCAGTTGTTTTATGGCCTACTGCCTCATTTGTCCTAAAATCCTGAAGGTCTTTCTCTTTGTCTACAATCACCCATTCTTTGGAATCAACCTCTTGCTTGCAAGAGCTCAAGTTGACAGCTATAAATCCATTGCTGCCAGCACCATCTGCCTGCTCAGGGGTGTTGACAGAGGCAGGCTTGGAGGCATCCGGAAGATATTCCTCATCATAGTGCCAGATGTGGTCAGTACGAGTCACAGCAGGAACACCAGGCTTGTGAAGCAGAGCAGGGGGAACAGATTCCTTTCCCGCACTGGAATCTTTCTGCATTTTCTCCAGGCTTAAGAAAATGGAGAGAAGTTACCCAGTTGCCCTTAGGGAAAAATTTACTATATACCAACCAACTCTAAATAGCATTAGTACTCTCAGAAAAATGAGAGAAATACATCTGTAGAAAGCACAAAGAAAATTTCACAGGGATGACAACATGCTTGTCTTCCTGCCATAATACTGCTTTGGAAGATGAAGCTCTTTCCTCAGCATTGTCTACTTTAGGTCCTTTCTTTTAGACTAATTCTTTGCCAAACTAAGTTTTAAATATCTTTTGTTGTTTTGGCTTTTTTCAAGGTATGTTCTCACTCTAGCACAGGCTGACCTGGAACTCATACTGCAGCCCCAGACTGGCCTCCAACTCCTGAGTGTGGAATTAAAGGTGTGCACATATATTCACTTAACTATACCTACTGTTAGACAGCAGCTACCACAGCCAAAGGCTTTGCTATAGAATTTGTAATGACATTACACAATTCACATGAAGAATGAGGGTGATAATAACAAGACATGAATGAAAAATGAGTGCTCAATGGAGTTAGTTATAAACATGCAAGAATTCCTTGTTTTAAAAAATGTACATAATGAAAATAAAATATAAAAATGTACTTTAGAAGTTGTAAAAAGGAAAAAAAACACATTTCATACCAGGTCTCAAGAAACTTGTCAGTATCTGGCTTTGGCTCTAGTGTCAGATGTTTTTCCAGCTCAAAGCTGTGGATGGAACGTAGTTTTCGTACTAATGGAACATCCCTGTCTGGCTGAGTAATCTCTGATCGAACACGAACAGGTGAACCAAGGCTTGGAGCATTGAGAATACCATTTGCTTGGCCATGGCTATTTTCGTCTTCCGTCGCAGCCTAGAACAAACATCAAACAGAACCATGAAAAATACTCCAGGTACAACACATGACTGAAATGAATGAAGCCTTGTGTTGAAATAATATAAACAGATACATGTGTTTTCAGAAAATTAGGATATTTTGACTAATTTACTTCAGCACATCTCTATTAAGCCTTTATTAAATGAATTTTTTTTTTTTTTGGTTTTTCGAGGTAGGGTCTCACTCTAGCCCAGGCTGACATGGAATTCACTATGTAGTCTCAGGCTGGCCTCAAACTCACGGGAATCCTCCTACCTCTGCCTCCCGAGTGCTGGGATTAAAGGCGTGTGCCACCACGGCCTTTAATCCCAGCCTTTAAATGAATTTTTATAATCAGTTTCAGTGTTAAAAAAATATTTTTGGCTGAGCAAACTGAAATTCTTAAAGACTTTGGCTTTCTGCATTATATCTGACTAGATACAGGATCCCCAAACCTGGGAAGGATGTTCTCATTTTTTTTTTTTTTTTT